>JAVGVS010000063.1:1152500-1256941 GCA_032718565.1 Distichodus sexfasciatus | reverse complement strand
ATTATTATAGTATTATTATAGTATTATTATTGCTCAAAGCAAACTGTCCCTCTATAAGAACATCTACTAAACCACATTAGTAAACAAATTCCTTTTATTAAAAGTGGTTGGATTTGAACAAATCTTGCTACTTTCTAAAAGTGCTAATGAACACAAATTCGCTGACTAATGGAGTTTTGCATTGGCCTTCGATGTACCTGTTACTTGTGGAGTTACACTTAATCAGTTATAACATTATGACCACCTGCCCAATATTGAGCGGGTCCCAAAAGCTGCCAAATTTGCTCTGACCCTTTAAGGCCTAAACGCTAGGTATGCTGTAGTTTTGGGCACCGAACTGTCTGCAGCAATTCCTTGATGTCCTGCAAGTTGTGTGCTTCTACAGATCAGGGTTGCATTTCCCAAAAGCATAGTGTACATTAGCAACTAACATAGTGCTGCTAACATAGTTAGCAGTACTTAAGCAGCTATGCTTTTGGAAACGCACCCAATTGTTTTTCCAGCACCACCCACAGATGTCCGATTAAATCTGATGAATTTGGAGGCCAAGTCAACACCTCAAACTCAT
This sequence comes from Distichodus sexfasciatus, assembly GCA_032718565.1. Lineage (NCBI taxonomy): Eukaryota > Metazoa > Chordata > Actinopteri > Characiformes > Distichodontidae > Distichodus > Distichodus sexfasciatus. Next base: position 1,256,373 of record JAVGVS010000063.1, on the reverse strand, counting down.
TGTGTTCTTCAAACCATTCGTGACGCAAGGCACGTTGTCCTGCTGAGCAGAACCACTGCCATGAAGGAGTGTACTAGATTAGCAACAATGTTTAGTTAGGTAATATGGGCCAACGTCAGATCCGCATGAGTGCCTGACCCTAATGTTTTCCAGCAGAAGATGGTCCAAAACATCACACTGATGCACTCCACCGGCTTGTTTTCTTTCCATAGCGCATCCAGGTTCTGTCTCTTCCACGGGTAATGCACCTGGCCTTCCACATAATTAGAAAAAGAAAATGTGATTCATCAGACTAGACCCCCTTCTTCCATTGCTTGGTGTTCCACTTCTGAAGCCCCGTGTTCATTGTAGGCCCTTTTATTAGTGTTGGATACAGCTTACTGTGAGCACCCTGACCTGTGTGTAGCTGTGAAACCCTATGAGCAATGAAATTAGATGCTCTCTGTGTTCTGATTCATTTCATATCAGAGCCAGCATTATTTTCACCTTTTCAAGTTGCACAGCCTTCGTTCTCCATGTGCATCAGTGAACCCTGTCCACTATCACCTTATCACCAGTTCAACTGTTTTTATTCTTTGAAGCACTTTTGGTAAATCCTGACTCCTGCAGACTGGGAACATTCCACAAAAGCTGCAGTTTTGGAGATGCTCTGACCCACTCGAAGAGCCAGCACAATATGGTCCTGGTTAAAGTCGGCCAAATCGTTACTCTTCCATCACGTCAGGGAGAAAATGTTCTCTTGCTGGCTAATACATCCCACTCATGCCAGGTGCTACTGTAACGAGGTAATCAGTATTCACTTTATCTGTCAGTGGCCGTAATGTTATGGTGGATTGGTGTATATTGCTGTCATGTGGTACAATATAACCTTTGATTATAGTGGGTTAATTATTCTCAGTAAAGTGGTGTGTGTATGGGCTGTGTATGTAGTGTATTAAGGGAGTGACGGTGTGTGTAAACACAAGGATTGTAGTGGGAGCTTCAGCAGCCATTCATGACGTTGCATTTGATCAAAGCTCGGCAGTTTGAGCGATTTAATTTGCCAGTGGGCATTTCTGTTGCTCCAGAGACCAGCCATAGAAATGCAATGCTGCCTTAGCACTCTCGTTAGTCTGGACACTGAAATGTGTGTGTGTGTGTGTGCACTCATGTGCATGGACACTTGTAAAGGGTCGTGGTTATAAAAACAGGCAGGGGAAGAGCACGGATGGGGGGAATAAATTGGGTTCGTGTCCCTGCTAACCTCCTATTCACCCGCACATTTCCATGCAGGATTAGATGGGAGCATTATGGGTGTGTGGGCCTCTGTTCTCTTTATTTAACACTCATTTTGCTACTAAGCAGACACTTAACAAAGATCAAATGTCTTTTTTTCTTATTTAACCAGAGCAGCCTTGTGAAGCCGTCACCATTTCACTCGTATGCCTTTGTCTCTCTCTCTTTATTCACTCTAATGTACAATCAGTCCAAGTTTCAGTAAAGCCCATTAAACAAGTGCCTCACCAGTGGGCAATATGGCTAACCCTCCTCCTTTTTAAATATACAGTGCGCTCTCAGTTGCTTAAATGGTTTTGCTCACTAGAGAGGAAATCTCTAAATTGAAGCGGTCACTGTCTTGAAGAGTTTAATGCCCCACCTTCACCTACAAAGAATGACACTCGGAGTTGAGAGGTAATTGGACATGGCGAGTGAAGCAACCCTACGTCTGTCTGGTAGAAATGTGATCCTTTGAGCTTCACAGTGTGGCTCTTGCTAAGACGTTAAGGTTCGAGGTGCTGCATAATTCATACATCTAGAAAGGGAGCTGATACTAAATATTTGAGTTTCTTTCTCTCTCTCTATCACAGGCCGTCCATTCCCCCTCGCTGGTCAGCCTGTCATCAGCATTTGAAAGGAAGTACCACACCTTCAGCCGGTCTACTACCCACCTCATCTGACCCACGAGGCTCGTTCTGCTTCCTTGGATCTCACTACACAACGGCAATTAACCTCGGCACTCTAGCACAGCCCCGTTTTCACCTTACGTGTCTTTAATTTACAAGTTCACACCACTGCTCTCTGACTTGCCAAATGAAGGATTAGTCTTGTAATTTGTGTTTCTGTCTGTGTCACTAGTGTCAAGTGTTTGGGCACTTTTCTTTAACAGCTAACAAGATGTTAACAACTGACATTTTCAGGATATTTTTATAGGGATAGTATTTTTTTGTTCTACATAATTATTAACCAATGAAAGTATTTCTTAACATTTTATTGGGAAGTTTGTGTCAGCAACTTGAGTTACCAGCTTTTATAAAGCTATAGATTGAGTTTTGTTTTTTTTGTAAATGGTTAAGATAGACATGCAGCAGTAAAATCTTTTTTTTTAGGGTCTGGGCTACCTTTTTGGAAGAGGCAAAGAAGTGCTGGTGCATATAGATACATATAGGTACATATTTATTCTTCAGCACACATCTATATGAGTAGTGTATGTTACTCCTATACACGTTTCTTCGTTCTTTGTATTTATGTGTAAATATGATCATTTTTCTTGTGTTCTGATTGTTTCTCCTACTCCTTGGCTTGAGTCTCTGTATCTTTCTAATCGCAACCTCTAAAATCTTTCCATATATACGTGTGCCTCTTCATCAGAGCTTACTTTGGTCTTTGTTATTAACCTCTCTAGGTGTTAGCTCATTGTTTTTATTGTTCTGAGTAATTCATTTATTCAAATAAAAGATGCTAGTAGCCAAAGTTGGACCGACTCTTGTTTTGTGAACCTATAGAATTTGGAGGTTCTGTATTTTCTTGTTAAGCACGTTTTACCTTTGGGAAAACAAAGTATTGATAAATAAATAATACGTGTTGAAAGACAAATGATGGTATAATATGATCTGTAGCTCCTTAAGTGACACCTTAAAACGCCAACGAAGGACGAAAATGCCAAATCCGAGAGGTATTTTCAGCGAACTGCTTCAGAGGCATGTTTAGTGGAGCTCAGACCTGTTCTAACGTGTTGTAAAAATGCATAATATGGAACCTTTAGGTATTTTATGCTTTTCATGAATATATGACTGAATACCTATGAATAAATACTTGGTATTGCCCAACCCGCAGTCTCTCCCGAGCGTTCGCAGTGTGTTGTATGTTGTAGTTCAGTGCAGTCGCTGGTGTGGACGGATGGCGTGATGGCGGGAAGTATGAAAAGAGCACCAAAAGGCCAGCCAACAATTTTTCATTGTTGGTCGACACCAACCCCAAGTAAAAAAAAGAAAAAAATCCTGCCCAAAAGGAGGTAAATGGTCGTACTGTTCAGTTAGCTGATGATTTATTGACAAGTTGACAAGCTGCTTGTTCGTTCGTCACGGTGAGGTAAAGTTAGGGGAGATAACTGTGTAGGGCTAATGTCAGTTTTCCACTGAATGGTAACTTAAGTTCCATTCAGTGGTATTTAAGTATTTAAGTTCCATTAAGTGGTATTTAAGTATTTAAGTTCCATTCAGTGGTATTTAAGTATTTAAGTTCCCTTAAGTGGTATTTTTACTTTATCTGCCGTCCTGTCGTGCTAACTGTCACAGCTGCTGAGGGCTTGTTCAGAATGTTAGCATAGCGCTAACTTTAACTCAGTAGTCTTCAAAATGTACACGTCACCGTTTTTTAAATTATTTTATTTTAAATTAATTAAATTTACTAAAAGAATTATATGAATTACGTTTAATTCCCGACAACAAAGGCAGAACCATCTAGCAGTCACGACAAGTTGGACCTCCTGGATAGAAAGTCACTTGTCAAACTGTTAAATTTCTTGTTCACCGAGACGCAAAACAGGTATTTGGTTCTTTTATCGGCATGCCCACCAATATTCATAGTCTGATGCTGTAATGTTCGGGGATTAAAGTTCTCCGTCGCTACGATTTGTCTCATAGGCATAAACGCAGATCCGATGAGAATAAAATCATCGGCATGGGGCGGGTACACATCGCGAACTCACTGTCTATGAAGTAATGTTATGAGTAAGCAAGGTGCAGAAATTTTGGATAGCCCACTTCGATAGTCTTCTCATTAAAATAATTATGCAGGCACGCCCTTGACTGCAAGACTGGAGTTTTGAATCCTCTGAGTGTCTTTAAAAACACAGTACTGCTACCACTGAGCCCCTGAGCGAGCCCCTCAGCACCAACTTGCGGCAGTGAGACTTAGTCTAGATGCGAGTCTGATAATTGCAAATGTTTTTACAAGGGTTATAGATATGTACGAGATCAGATTAATTTCTTGTCCTCTAATATCCTGTTACCTCCTGATGACTCAGGTCCTGTAATCATATGAGGGCAGTTGGGATATTTTCTCCCGTGATCGGAAGGTCGCCAGTTCGAATTCTGGGCCGGTAGAGGTGACGCTGAGGCGCTGATGATCAAGGTATGTCCCCAAGCACTGCTCCCCAGGTGCTCCCATGTCAATTGCCCACTGCTCCTTGTGGTGGACTGTGTGGTGTGCTGTGCTGTTGTGTGTTCACAATGACAAATAATCACTCAATTTCATATGCCGGTGGCCTAGTGGTAAGATCCAGCTCTGTTCTACCTTCAGTACTCCCACTATTGGGGCCTTTATCTGCTCCAAGTCTTCCAGTCTCTTCATGTAATCAGGACAGAATAGACATAAATGCCTCTTGTTATAAATGTAAATGCTCGATAGATTTATGGTTTTTCTTTTTTGAAGTTTTACCTGTTTAATTGTGATTTAAAAAATGTAACCTAACTCATGATCCAAGTTAATATTTTAAGTATTTCCCCTGGCACTGCCCATGTCAGTTGTCCACTACTCCTTCACGGATGGGTCAAATGCAGAGATCACATTTACTTGTGGTGCACTGTGTGCTGTGCTTTGGTGTGTTCACAATCACGAATAATTACTAACTTTAATTTTTCACCTGGCTATCTTTACTGTTTTGATCATTTTTTAAATGATGCCTTTTAATTGATATTGCAAACCCACATGTTATTAAACTGCAGACTACACATTGCGTATATTTGGCACCATTTCTCTCGATGTGTTATACTGGAGTAAAAATCCACCAAAAATATTAAAAATCCCTGAGTGCGAATCTTAACAGTATTTAAACACAGTATTTAACTGTGCATGTGCAAGTGTGAGAAGTGCAGAAGATATTGATATTTAGTGCTCTCCAGGTCTTTCGCAAACATATTCTTTGAGTTATTTGTGTGATTACTCCTCTAACACACCAAATTGACTCAAGTGGGCACATGTTGCAAAAGGTGAGTGTTATGTTATGCACTAAACAATGAGAATATGCACTCAACAAAAAGGTACTTTGTATGTGTTGCATGGCTGTTTTGGAGCCACATGATCTGAGATGTTTCAAATTGCATGCCGCGCATTGGGAAAAAAGGATGCTGGCACATTGGGTAAGGTTGGATTATTCAACCATTTATTCCTGTTGTTTCCAGTGTGACATCTAAAAGAGAACCTATGCTCTGTGGTGCCATGGATGTTGCCATCTTAAAAGAATTGCCTTTTTTGAGGTTGCACAACCCAAGAAAAAGCTATTTCTGGTGCTTTGGTACAGCACTTGCCTAATGCAACTCCATTCACATCTTGTTACTTAGCTGAATAGTTGAGTCATGTGCTAGGAGAAAGAAGAAAAAAATCTCAAATGTGTTGGGAAATTATTAAGATCCACTTCTTTTAAAGCGTGCAAACAGTCAGAGGCCCAAAATCATGACAAACGCGTTTTACTGCAACCGTAAATATGCAGAGAAAGGTTATTTATTGTTGAAACAAAGTAACTTTGTACTAAGAGCGTAGGAGTCATACAGCACAATTGTTATGTCAAAGAGCTGAAGTATGATTTTAAGAACATTCTCTAGAGTTTTACAGCGAATTGTGCAATAAATACTGAGTAAGCAGAGCCAAAAGCAGCTTATTAATAAAAAGTCAGGGGAGAGAAGGCAGAATTGTCAAGCTAACAAAATCACAAATACTAACATGACAGTTCCTCACAGTGCTTCATTTATTAAATTTGTAACACTGGGCACAATTTGTGTTCTCTGTGCTCCATTTTTGACCTGACAGCTATTATGCTGATGTGCCTGGTACACATAAGTGCAAATCTCACTTCATTGTATTGAGTGGCTCCTACACCAGTTATGTCTGTCTAAGACCAGTGTGGAGCTGACAAGTTGTGTATTACACACAGCGCCTGAAGAAACCAGCAAAAAACTTTGTGTTTGTGCTGAAAATATAATGGAAACACCATATCCCCTGGAAAGAGAACTAGATTTACATTAACAGAACCGTCTTTGCTTGTTTCAAGGCTTACGAATAAAGCTCAGGCAGACAGGTACTGTAACTTGCCAATCACGACAAAGGTCGCTGAGCGCACTTTAATTTAACAAGGATCTTTTGGAACAATGTGTACAGCTCACCTGTAAAAAGACCCTGATTCTTATTTCTGGGAAAAAAAAGAAACATTCAGTCCGTTTGCTGTACATTCCATAACACCTTGAACAAGGAGCAAGGTGACGTGCCAGGGTGCATTTCTTCACATCTCGATGTCACACCTGATTGGCTTGGGCCAGACAGAGGCGGCGATGGAGCCGTCAACCAGCGGGTCTGCTTCACAGACAAGTCATGCTGGAGCATGTTCCACACAAACAGCAGAGGAAAGTCATGCTGGTGCCTGCAACCTGGAAACAGAAGTTCTGCGATGGATCCTGTCTGGTTTGACATTCACCATGTCTCCACCCTTTCTGCACCCGTCAACCTAACCTGGCGCTAAAATTAACGTTTGTATCCATAGTCTTTGGGGACCCAGTGTGGTAATTGGAACACTGGACTGCACATTGAGTTCGTGACTCCCTGAGGTCAAAAATGTCTGATATCTGTGTCAAAGCATATTTAGGTATCTAGGAAAGTACTATATTTGTGACTGAAATAAAAGGGGATACATATACGCTGTGAATGCAGAGGCCCTGAGGGATGCAGGAGTGCAGGTGCTTCCTTGGCCTCATTGTTTCACTTTTCACAACTTCATGAAGCAACTGTGGGATTTTGAATGACACATGAGTAACCGCTGTCAGTGATCAATGGCAATGAGCAGGAGCTCTCACTGATGAATGGACCATCAGCAGGAGTTGAGGTTTGGCAATGTCTAATCCAGAGCAACTTCAGTTTTCTCATTATATACACAGTTCTTGGAGGATCTTGAGGTTATGGGCCTTGTTCATGGCCCCAACATTGGTTCCTGCAATTTATACTTTTATCACATGAGGCCAAATCTTATGATCACCAACACAGGGTTTCAATTATGGAGTCCCTTGCCCACCACTGGCCATAAACTTTACTAGAGTCTCAGGTGGTGTCTTAAAAATCTAATCACAAAGGAAACCATTGGACTGTTTAGCCACAGTTGGCACTTGTTTTTAACTGTTACTTTTTTGGTATTTTTAGCAGTTTCATTTTTATTTTTTCCATTACGCCGGGCGCAGTAGCGTGTGCCTGTAATCCAAGCTACTGGGAGGCTGAGCCTGGCAGACCATTTTTGCTCAGGGGTTCTGGGCTGCAGTGGACTATGCCGATCGGGTGTCCACACTGAGTTCGGTATCGATATGGTGCTCCTGAGGAAGCTCGGGACCACCAGGTCGCCTAAGAAGGGGTGAACCGGCCCAGGTCATGGTCAGATGGAGCAGGTCAAAGCCCCTGTGCTGATCAGTAGTGGGATCGCGCCTGTGAATAGACACTGCAGTGCAGCCTGAGCAATACAGTGAGACTCCGTCTTTGGGGCAGTTGGTAGCGTAACCGTTAGGGTGTTCACCCCTTGATCACTAAATTTCAAACTTTTTCTGTGAACTGTGGGACACCTCTGACATTCAGTAGTAAGTCCAAATGCAGTTGTCACAGAGTATAATAATTTACACACACACACACAGAGTTCAGGTGAGTTCCTATAATTATGCTAAAACATTGTGCAATTCTGCATGTTCTGATTTGAATGGGGTTATTTAAGTCTATAGGCGAGGGCATTTTGAATGCTTGCTGGAAGCGATTCTGGCAGGTCATTCAGGCTTATTATCAGGTTAATTATTACAGGGCTTTTTGTTATGTATTTGTCCTTTTTCTTCCTTCTGCACAGTAGAGTGCGGTTTCTATTGTATTCAGTGTAGATTTGCGTGGCATGGTGCTATGCCTGCTTTCCATCTCCCTCCTTTTAAAGGCCTAGCCGTTGAATACTAGCCGGTCTCCTGGATACTGAGCTCACATTTAAGCCGGGAGGTAAAAGGAGACCTAGGAATACCACTGAAAAAAAAACCAACCACCCAACAGCAGCCATGTTTTCTTTTTATATTTTCTTCTTTCTTGAACTTCAAAGTGAATGGAAAGCCCAGTTGGCCAGCGTAGCTGCTGATCGGTTAGGCTTTTATGCTCGACAATGTGGAGCCTGGGGAGTCGCATTTGGACGAGACAAGGCCAGACCTTGAGGTCAACCTTCACTATGAAAGTTAGATCAGCATGTGAAATACGCCTGGCCTGGAAGGCTGACCCTCCACTTGACCTAAAGAAGAGTGTGGTGAGGAAGTCATTGCATGCCCGGAGATAGAAACTGTAGATATGATCAATGTTACGCTTTGTTATTTGGGAAAAAGCTATTTGTTCAGAGCAAATCCATGCTAAATTGTGTTCATGGCAAATTAGCTGTTTGTAGATGACCATTATTTTACCTTTATTATCAACCATTACATTATAGATTTAGCAATTTGCAAGTCAAATAAATCATTTATATGACTAATGTTTCAATAACCTATTTCTAATTCTTGGTACTTAAAACAATCATTCTCATAATCAGCATCATTGCTTATCTTCAAATTATATTAAAGAACAGACATTGGGAGAGACATACAGAGTGGCATTAGCATGTACAAGAGCTTCAGCTTATCACCAGCTCACAAATAATTCCATATTCAGTGAGCAGATGTATATTTGTCTTCATTAGAACTTTAACCTTTGCTTAAATAGTTTATTTCCTAAATAGGTATGTATTGATTGCAGATTTGCTGATGTTCCTCCCAAAGACAAACACAGCAAAAAAAAAGAAAAGAAGTTGTGCTGCAGGCAAGTCAAGTTGCTCAGTTTATTCACAGATATTTCTCCCAAAATGTTCTTATCTCCTGAAAATCTCCATGCAGGAGCAATCAAGAACATCTGGATGACCTTGTGGTTGAAGGTTCATCCAGAGGCTGCTGTTTGATGACAGGGCTGAGGTTTTTTTGAGCTTAAAGTATACATGATGACAGTTTCTTGCAAAAGTAAAACTTACAAGGAAGCAGTAAAAGAACAACGGAAAGCTGAGAAATTAGGTCACCCACAGACCCTCTTAACAACACTATTATCCAATTTTCATTCTTACATTAAATGTGATGCCATCTACTCAGAGTTGAAAGAAGATTCAGTTGAAAACGACAAACTAAGTACATGTCCAGCCAGAATTTCTTCAACCTGTTCTGTAACTTTGTGCCCCTCTGTAATGTAAAGTTAGAAATTTCACACGGTAAGTGGGAATCGCTGCTTGGGCTCTCTAATTTCAAAACTGGATTTTCCACCCCCAGGAAAAAAGCCATAAAAGGCAAGTCTGGGGAAGGAGATGGATTGTTTGTAATAAGGCTGGTGATTTTTTACAGTATCCCCTCATTCAAATTCTTTGAAGTTCCCACTACAAAAGAACACTAATGAAATCCTTATTGATGATGAAATCCTATAGAAGCTTCAGGCTCCCTGGCGAAGATCTCGGCTCTTGGTGATTGTGTGAAAGCGGTAATAATAGGGATAGAGTAAAAGACACCGCTGAGACTTTTGTCTTAAGATGTGCTGCAGGATAAAGACACTGGTGAGAGTTTGTTTGGAGAAACATCCTTAATTACAGTGAGCAGTACCGTTGATCTGGAAATCTCTCTACCTCACATGCGAGTTCACAGCACTTTCCCAGGTCTTTATCCAGATGCAATAACTGCTTCGCTCAAAAAGTTTCCTGTTAGCTCAAGTGTTCAAAATGAAGTGACTCACAAGTGAGTCTGCCATGTGAACTCTCTGAAGGTGAGAATCATGAACTCAAGCCAGTAAAACTAAATTCATGCATTTTACATTAGCTCCCCTTTTCTAATTACAGGAACAGTCTCCCCGGAGCAACTAAATGAAAAGTTAATGGTCTTGCTCAGAGGCTCAATGGTGGTAGTGCTGGAGGTAGGATAGTCTTGGTCATACATCTGTATCCTACCACTCTATCCAAGCCTGAAACTCAGCCTGGACTTCTTTAAAAACACCCATTGTCTTCAGATAACAGTCCCAAAATGGGCCTTTTAAATTGTCTCAGTGGAATGTATGTATTTTTGCAACCCCCTGCTAAATCTAAAGGCCATTAAAAGCAATATTCCCAACAATTCAGTTGGGCTCGTAGACGCCGTGCCCTTCCCCCTGAGAGCCTTTTCAGTCCTACAGATATTCCTAGTCCTTAGACAGCCTCTGCCTAACATTGTCAGCTCACACAGCTAATGTGCGTCGTACACGATGAGCATGTCTAAAGATGATCTCTGACAAATATAAATACATACCTTTTCTACCTCTGCTAGCATCTACACTTTAGCTATTTAAGGACTAGAGCGAAATGACAACTTTGTGTAGCTGACAGCGCTGGCGCAGTCTGAGACATTTTAAATTACCGTCACACGCCCCCATGAGCCTTGTGGATGGCGACGACTCGCACGTCTGCGGTTCTCTCTCCTCCTGCAGACGGCTTCAAAGATGCTCTGCTCTCTGACGCTTTTACGGCTCCATGAAGGAACTCTTCCAACTGAGGACTCAGATTTCTCCCCTTTGTTTGGGGGGGAATAATTATAAAGTATAATTTCCACGAATCTCTCCAGGCTGGCATTTCTGAGAATAAAACTGTTTCGTCTTGCGCAGGTTCAGTGGCTGGTGCGGGAAAGGGGTAAAATAATCTGTAATTTGTTCTTCCATTATCTGCAACAAATTTATCGGCCTTTCATGGCATGGGTCCTGGCTATCAAATGTATGCTAAAGGGCAGATTTGTGGAGAAGCTATTTACTTAGCTTTGTAACTTCCCAAGCCTTGATCTCATGCCTGCTTCCTTTTTGATCCTTCCACTGCAATTAATGTAGGTGCTTTAGATATTTGTACACTGTAAAAAAGTGGAGGCAGCTTAAAATAACAAGGCAACTTATTTCACTTAATTTTTTAATAAACCCAACTTTTAAAGTCAGAACTCTTTTCCCTCAAAATAATACAATAATACAAGAGAAGTAAATTGGCTTGTTATTGCTTAAAACATTATTACTTAAATTAAGAACAACCAAAAATCTTTATCTAATGTGCAACTACTACAAGACTGATAAAGTATTGTGGCAAGCGTGTGTGAAGAACTGAAACCCAGCGTGTCTAGTTGTTGTCTGTTTGGCTAGAGCGGAGTACCAGTCTTCACAAATGCTTCAAAGATAAAAGAAAGAACCCAACCCATGTCAAAAAAATTAATTTACGTGAGTGATTCGTCATTATGAGCACAGCACACAGTGCGCCACAACGAAATGTTATCTCTGCATTTGACCCACCTGAGAAGGAGCAGCGGGCAGCCTCTTTTTTTTGGTAGTGCCCAGAGAACAGTGCTTGGGGACGATACCTTGCTCATGAGAACCTCAGTGGTACCTTTTTTTGGGTCCAGGACTTGCAACGGTGGCCTTTGAATTATGGGGTCAACTCTCTAGACTCTTTACACTATCAACTGCCCCCATGTCACCCCATGCCCTCATGTCTATCCACAACACATACAACACTGTGATGATGAGCGGCATGCCACAAATGACGATCCAGTATAAGTGTAGAGTTAATTTGCACTTACAGCAAGTTCAGCGTACAGTGAACTACAGTACAGTGTACTATTGTAATCCATGTTTACAGCAGAGGTGGGCAAAGTACCTAACTTCATTACTTAAGTGAAAGTACAGATGACATTAGTCAAATGTTACTCCAATACAAGTGAAAGTTGTACAGTCCCATTTTCCCTCAAGTTAAAGTACTGAAGTACTTGCTTTAAAAAATACCTGCGTTACCTGCGAAAAGTCATGTTTTAGAAAAGGGGGAAATACATCCACTTTATCCACAGATTTGAAAGTAATGAGTAACAAGAACCTTGACAGAAATGTAGTGAAGTGAAAAGTATGGGATGGTATTTGTCTTTCAAATATAGCGACGTGAAAGTCATAAGTTTCCCAAAAAATACTACTCAAGTGAAGTACAGATACTCAAAAACTGTACTTGAGTGCAGTACTCAATCAAGTAAATATACTTTGTTACTGTCCAGCTCTACTTTACAGTTACAGTATGTAATACATGTAATTACTGTTACTTTTATAAAACCTTTATAAACTGATACATATGACATTAAATACAAGTAAAGCAAAAAGAAGTCGTTGTATATCCCTTAGCCTTAAAATACAATAATGGCAAGTGTCATTTCATTTTTTAACCTTGTAACACAACACAAAGATTTGCTTCAACTGCTCTTCACCCAGACTCAGTTTTTGAAGGTTTTAAAAAGTTAGGCGACTACACATTCTGGATCCTGCATGCACAATGTGAATATCCTCCTCTGCTTATCGGACGCCTGTTATCAGTGCACGGGGAAGAAGCTCGATGCCAGTCATTTCAATGCCATGAGTAATCCCAGCTGATTTACCCAGACTGTTCAAAACGCATCAGATTGCAACACCTCAAACATTTGGAGCGCTCTATGCAAAAATCTTCCTGTTTTGAATTCCACATAGATTAAAGGATGTCTTGTACAACCGAGCTGTGCATTATGTGACCTTCAGCTTATTGCACTGACATAGTGGCGTTGCAATACACAGATATCTCTAGTGGCTATTCTCATAACGGGAAAGGTTATAGTGGGTGTTTGTCGTATTTTTACCTTTGGCATCAGAGTTGCACATGGAATGAGATCACCGTGAGCATCAGAATGACCCGATTCCCTGCTGTAGTCTACTTTGTCTGGGTTCATGTGCTGAAAAAACTTCCTTTTCTGCTTTTACGTTTCTAATATTTTTGGGGCTTCTTCCTAAACATTGAGTTCTCTATTTTCAGAGCTTCTGAGGCAAAGCTTCCAAGACATTGTTGTTGTGAAGTTATTCTGAAGAGTGCGGTGTTTGCATTGCATGGTCTGATTGTGGGGCACGACTGAGATCAGACATGCTCAGATCCTGCTGCAGATTGTGTGCACACACCAGTGGCAGGTTTTTTGAGCAACTCTCAAAAACCCTTTTCAGTTCCTCACCGCAGGTCGGTTCCTTTCAGTCTGCCCACCGCAGTAGCGGCGCTGCGTCATATAGAGCACATTTGAGCAGAAGAGCTCCTCCGATTTCATACTTCTGGAGAAACATGTCAGAAAACATGTTTATTGACGTGTTACCCACAGCTAAGAGCAAACGGTTTATGCCTTCTTCTCCTACTGGAGTTCTACCTAGCGTCCTTATCCACTTTTCTGTTGATCAGTCAAACCCACTGCCAACACCCACATACACCCACACAAGTAAACACATAAACAAATGGACATTTACTGAACAGACTGGTCTAACAACTGCTTGGGTCCTCCTTCCAATCTCCAAAGCATCCAAAGCTTTTTTCTCATAGATTCTTTATTTTGTTGCTGCAGAGTTAGCACATTCCTCCCGCCCACTTGTTTTTTTTTTAATTCATGTAAATATTCATTAAATGTCCTGACTACTCCTTACAGTATTTTCCTCTAGAGAAAAAGAACATTTCAAACATGCTCTTGCCATTTGAAGCATCTATTTTCTTAGGTAAATGACAAATCGACAACGTCTGATGCTATTAAACAATCTCTTTACTGTAAATTATCTTTCTTCTAGATGCATTAAGGAGTAGAAGAAATGCATGAGTGTCTTTACAGACTATAACAAACAAAAACAATCCAGAGTTGACCCAATCGTCTGTGACATGCAATGGCTAAACTGGCATCTCTGTGGTACAGATGGGAGGGTGAACAGACAAAGAGATGCACGGACAGAAAAATAGAGAGACAGTCCGCTTAGACTCGGCACATTCACACACATTTTCCTTTAGCCTTTTTGCATTATGCATGTAAGTCAGGATTATAATAATTGTTTATCAATAAAAAAAACACCAAGGGTATAATTAATCTCTACCTCATGTCAATACTGCACAATGCAAATGGTTTTCCCTTCTGACCACTCGATAGGCAGCATTAATTTATTCTGCATTGAAATGAATAGGCACTCTTATTGCTGATTACAACATTGCACAGAACTCTGTCACCGGCTGCAGCCCTCTAATTGCCTTTAGGCACAACCCAGGCCATTAAAAACAAGATTAAGGCTTAAGCACCATATAGGGATGTGTGAGTATAATAGGGCTTGGGTTTAAGGAGTGCTGGTATGTCACAAAGTCAAGAGCCTTAGAAAGCGAATCTGCACTGGGTTAAATATGAAGGAGTGTGTCAGTGTGTGTTCCTGATACTGGGAAGAGCTTGATTGTCAATACTGCCTGAAGTGTGTGGGTGCTTGTGAGTGTGTCTAAGCATGCACATATAGAAGCCGGTGCTAGAGAATCAATGAAGCAGCTAGCATGTGAGTAAGAGAGGCTCCACTGATTGTGTTTATTACCTTATTCACCGTCGTAATCCATCACGATCAATCTCACCCAAGGCAACACCTTATGCATTTAGTTAACCACATGTGGCCATGCAACATAAAGTCCAAAAAAAGTTTTCTTTGTAGAAAATAAAATCCAAAACCCCTTTATATTAACTGCCTCGTTTTGCCTAAATCCCCTGTGCTCTACCAGAGACAATCTTTTTTTCGCTTTAAACAGCGGTGCAAAGTACATTTCCATTTATAAACCTCACATAATTGCTTTACATGCACAAATAAACACAAAAAGCTGCACGTTTAGGGACCAGCTTCTTCTCGTGATTAAATGGAACACCGCTTCCCATGTGTTTCTCGGCAGGAGCGAGGACCTGGGCTGGAGACACAGCGGCTGACTGGTAAACAAGGGGAGGTAGGTTACAACGGGAGACCCTAAATCAGAGAGATGGCCATTTATTCATGTCAGTGTGGAGTAATGGGGACTGCTGGAGGCTTCCACTGAAGATGAGTTGCTGTGTCTTGTGCACGGATAGCTTGGGGTGGGCTGGGTAAGGCGGAATATTTCTTAACAGGTGTGTATTATGACCAAGACTTGGGAAACTCCAGTGATTCTCTGTAAGCACACTGAGGTTGCTTGCTTTTAAAGCTGTTACCTTCTGGCCTGGAAAGTTTTGTTCTTTAAATAGGTCTACTCCAACCGATACAGCAGGTCTTCACTCAGGCCCACTTTTAAGTGGCAAGCACAAATGCAGCACAAATCTGCGAGTGCATCTTAGGTGAGGAGTGTATAGCGGTTTACACATTTTGCGTGCGAATCAAATTTTGATAGAAAAACAGATCAGCCCTCTCAAAAACTAGGAGTGCCCTATCAAGCATTGATTGCAAGCCGACTTGCGAGGGTTACGGCCCTGCCCCTGATAGACCGTAGCGAGGATTACAGATCAACACTGTTTTTTTTGGTTGTTTTTTTTTTTTTACCTCTGGACACGGCGAAGCGCCCTTTGAGAATTAATTACCTTCTCAAGATCGAAGGATGAAGCTATGCCTCGTCTCTTTCCCATTTTGGTGAGACAGGCGTGCAAAGTTATATTGTCTACACTTGAAGTGAGATGGGGGTAGTGAAATATGAAAGCGATTGTGCCATGAAGACATGAATTAAAAAGCCTATTTGGAGGCAGGTGGAAAAGAAAAGCTTTTAAAGTGAGAGAGGCTGAAAAGCAGGGATAGAGGGAGGGAGGGAGGGAGGGAGAGAAAGAGGGGGCAGAAAGAGGGTCTGGGTGAGGTGGGAAGGTCTGTTTACCATCGCGGTCTGAATTCAGCCCAAAACGCTGCGTGTTTGAGAGGTTCTTTCCTCTGGAGACCTGCGTATATTCAACAGCGTGAGCTCAGCAGGCATTTCACTTCCTAAATGCACTTCGTCTCCCACTTCTCAAATGGAGCCACGGACACTCAGAGCCACGTCCCCACACACACACACAGTCCTATTAATGTGCAGCTCGCATCTCTCCTGTGAGTGATAGACAAAGAGAGAGAGAGAGGCTTCAGCCTACAGGCAGATGGGTCTCACAAGGCCCAGTTCCAGCCCAAACTATTTCAGGGGAAGCCTGTATGCCCGACTCGAGATATGAGAGCTGTCAAAACGCCCATCAAAGCTGTCAGCGTCTATCAATGGCGCGGCCAAAACAAAAGGTCTCCACTGCAGGGCCGACATACTGGACGTTACTGCCTGCAAACGAAACACATTATGCACCCCTGCTGATGGGACGCCTCTGCAAAAATTCTTCTCACCTTTTTTGCCATCTTCTCTGTTGGCCAATATTCAAAGGTTTGATCAGCCTTGTTTTCTGGAGGTCTATTGTTTAAGGCCTTGAATTTTTTTATCTTGCTGGACAGCGCCCACAACCACTGCGGTAAGAAAGCACCAGCCGTACATCACTTTTGAACATCACACTCTTTCTGAAGCAAGAGGAAGAAATGAAACCTGGTGTGCTGGGGTGTAAAACTCTCCTCCCAAGTGTGTGTTACTCAGAGATGTTTCCGGTGCTTGTGGAAATGTTCAGGGCATACAGAAACAGGATGGAGGGCACTTAATTCAGGTTGGTGGACCTGGCGGCCCAAACGTCTGCTTTCCATGATTCACTGAAGCAAACAGGAGAATTGATGTCTCTGGACCACAGCATGTCAAAACACTGCTAACACCTTGTTTGCTATATAAAGGCTTTCTTACATGTTACATTCTTTGCATTGAGTTTAAACTCTAAGACACTTATTCACGTGTTATAAAGATTTCCTTGCTTGAAGAGTGCCATGCACCTCATTCATCGTTTAGCAGATTTTCTGAAAGTGACCTTAGCAATATTTTAGCATAAATGCCATCTGCACAACACAAAACTGGTCTTTTTAGGCAGCAGATGCCTTTCACTTCTGGTAAACAGAACCCTGAATGAAGTCTCACTCAACTTTTACTTCTGCTGAGCTAGTGTTGCTGTAAATTACTTCATAAATTCCCTGTGCTCTTGTACTGTTCAATAAGGCAAGGTTTGCCACCACTTAGAAAATATATGATGTGGTGTGACTGCTGATTAGGAATTGGTGTATTTTAGCGATGAATTAATTTATGGTCTTTCACGATCCATGAAGTTTATGGCTGTGCCTTGGGGTAGGCTCATAAGAAGACAGAAGAATAAAACAATATGTACTCACGCAGCAGAATAAGTATGCTAGGGGGCATTTAAAATATTTGTAAAAATACAAACAGGATTTATTACATCATTTTAGTGTTTAAAAGCTTTAAAGATTAAAATGAATATTTATTTAATAAACTGAAAATGCTTCTCATTTGAGAGCCATTACAAATGTGAAGATAGAATACACATTTTCAGCTTATACAAGGCTTTCTCAGAAGGGGCATTAAACCCTCCAAGGTGTCTTTGGGGATCTTAAGTAATACACATCTTGGCTGTGGCTGAGAACAATAACAGCATGTGTTACTTACACATTCAAGAAAAATGGTGATTTTATGTGCTTTTTCAGCTTTTTTATCTGTTCAGTATTGAAAATCAGCAGCCAGGAAATGTCACAGGATATGAAACAGATGTGTACATCTATCTCTATGTGTCACAGATTCCATTTAAAACTTCACTCACATTAATATGCTTCCTTCACCTCTCTATCCCCATCTCTCATCCTTGTAACCACTGCAACCCCACCTAGTTTTAAAGCAGCTTTCAAAGTTGAGGTTAGGGCAGAGCTTTCCTTAAACCCTTGAGGTTTGGGTTTGGGGTTTTTGAGCTTTTTGGGCAGTTCAGGAACTCTTCAAGCAGTAATGATTATGACTTGATGTTTTATCCAGATCTACCTGTCCATCTACACTACCAGTCAAAAGTTTGGACACACCTTCCCATTCAATGTTTTATTCTTTATTATCATGACTATTTCCATTGTAGATTCTCACTGAAGGCACTATGAATGAACACATATGGAATTATGTAGTAAACAAAAAGTGTGAAATAACCCAAAACATGTCTTATATCTTGCAAATAACCACCCTTTGCTTTGATCACTGCTTTGCACACTCTTGACATTCTCTCGATGAGCTTCATGAGGTAGTCACCTGAAATGGTCTTCCAACAGTGTTGAAGGAGTTCCCAGAGATGCTGAGCACTTGTTGGCCCTTTTGCCTTCACTCTGCAGCCCATCTCATCTTAAACCATCTCGATTGGGTTTGGTCAGGTGACTGTGGAGGCCAGGCCATCTGGCGCAGCACTCCATCACTCTCCTTCTGGGTCATATAGCCTTTACACAGTTCATTCATAGTTTTGATGCCTTTAGTGAGAATCTACAATGTAAATAGCAATGAAAATAAAGAAAAAACATTGAATGGGAAGGTGCGTCCAAACTTTTGACTGATAGTGTATATATGAACAAATGTGAAATAATTTTCCACAAAACATTAGGAGAGCTTTACAGAAACTATGTGGAACTAGTTCATCCAGAACTGATGTGCAGCTCCACCTGGATGACACTCCAGCAGCCATTCTGGGGTGCGTTTCCCAAAAGCATAGTGTAAATTAGCAACTAACATAGTGTTGCGTAGTGTAGTGTACACTGACCGCACATTAGCTAAGGTGGGTTAGGTGCAGGAGAAGGAGATGATTGGGAGGCCATATTTAAAACAGCCATGACTGGAAATGGACCTAAAAGAATGCCAGGCAATCTTTTATAACCTCAGAGAGTAAGGACAGTGAGGATCAGTTTTATATTTTACCAAAAGGATTGCACCCCTTTTATAATCTACTGTCTTCTCAATTGACTGGGACATTTGCATCCACACAGACCTCAGAATGACACTCCCTTTGGCACGACCAACACCTTTTCCAGCAGAAACCCAGCTTTTCTAGCTGTTTCCAATACAAGTTACGACCAGACCCCAACCTGCTTGGCATCAGATAGATTCCCTGTAGTCGGCTGTAAACTGCTGGCAGTATGGCTGCTGACATAACTCTCCATCTGTATAATACAGAAAAAACATAGAAAATGGTACTGGGAAGTAATCAGCAAGTAGAACACAGCTCTATTTCCAAAATGTGATCAGAGTCCGTTGAGGTGCAAGTCCCATTCTCCTGCTTTCAGTAGTTAAACAGTGGCTGCTCTGAGATCTGTCTCAGTCCCACCCTCCAAGCTCCCTGGCTCCAGCAGCGGATGATGTATGGGACAGATCTAGAGTGAAAGCGACCCGTTTGGGGAAGAATGTGTGGGAAAGTGCAAGAGCGCGCGTGTGTGTGTGTGGAAGCAGAGCAGCACCGAGGTGCTATAGCCTGATGGGGTGATTAATAAGGCCCATCATTAACCTCCGGCGACACGCTAGGCCGTGGCCCGAAGCGCCTGCCCCACTGATGCACTGTCTGTGAGTGTGAGTGTGAGTGTTGGCTCTCCAAGCCCAACACTATTCATCATCGTCATGACCTGGACACCACAGGGCTCCGGGGAGCCCGGTCCAGAGCCCACACCCCTGTCAGCTCTGTCCTGCTTCTGAGAGCCTAAATACTAACTTGTCAAAGCTAACAGGACCTCACGGCTCTGGCGAAAACCTCCTCCTGTAATTACAACTGCTGCATCACCCCTGAATGTAATCAGCCCTTGACAGAATCGTTCAGACCCTCAGAATTACAATATCCAACACTTGCATTAAACATCAGTAAGAGTTGTTGTACCTTGACCTCTCTGGTTCCTTGTTAATTCAATGCTAGTACTGTATGGAACCACCTTTGAATGATAGTTGAACTCATATTACCTACCGTGTTATTCAGACCAAATTATTTGATGTTAGAGAAAAATGTCGCCCGGTCATGTCACACCAAGGATTAATCCTATTAACACTCTTTGTACTTGGAATCATTTTAAAAGCATGGACGTGAGTATCCACTGCTGTGGTAACATTTATTCCTGTCAGCAGACAGCGTTAATGCAGACTGACTAGAGTTGACACTATGGGGTGGTGATGCAACACTTTCAGGATTGTAAGGCATGCAGTTTAATTGGCAGTAGCTGGGCTGAATAGCAGATGTTGATTTAAGTCAATTAAGTTGATTAAGTTTGAAGAACAGATAAGAACTACAAAGCACTGATGTACGTCACTTGGATAAGGGCGTCTGCTAAATGTAGACACTAATGGACACTACGGACTGGGTGGTGACAGTGTGCGACCATGCACAGTAGTTGACCATATTGGTGGTAGTTGCACAATAATTGACAGTCACTTTATTTGGTTACTTTTCAGTAGCAAAGCTTTTCTCTCTTTGCATAGATAGGTGTTTTGAACTACTAGTTTCTGGTATTAAATTTGCAGAAGCGACATCTCACGGGCTGCCGTGCCATTGCATCACAGCAAGCTTTTGGCAGCTGCAACATGGAGTCGGAAGACGCAGTCATGGAATTTGTGGCTGTCAAAAACCTTCGATGTCGTTAGCTACTTTTCTCTGTAGCTTGTAGAGTAGCTAAATACTATATAACTTGGCTATAGCTTAGCTGCTTTTGCCAGCTCCTGGGGCAGTTGGTAGCGTAACGGTTAGGGAGTTGACCCCCTGATCGCACAGTCGTTGGCTCGAATCTCTGACAGGTAAAGGTACCACTGAGGCAGTTGTGAGCAAGGTACCATCCTCAAGCACTGCTCTCCGGACACTGCCCACGTAAACTGCCCACTGCTCCTCCATGGATGGGTCAAATGCGGAGATCACATTTTGTTGTGATGCCCTGTGTGCACTAATTTTTAACTATAAGTAGCTTGTAGCTTGAAAATCTATCATTTAAAAGCAGATTTACCAACTCCGGTAGTGGGGACCTGGTTACAGATTATCGGCTCGTAGGTCCAAGTGTCCCTGTATCCTATTTGCACCACTACCACCGCTGAATCCAAAGCCAAGATTCTTTATGCTTCAGCACTTTGCTGACACTTCCATCTTCCCTCTTGAGCTTAACACTACATATTCAGCAGTCACTCACCCACTGGAATTGTGAGACAGTAAAAGTACAACTAGACATGTTGTGGTTGTGCTAAATAAGGCAACACCCCCACCTTTGTTCCGCTTTCAGACACACCGCTCAACAACAATACGGGGCTCTGATTATTTATTATTATTTCCATGCTGAGAAATGTGTTTTAATTCCCTTCAATAAGCCAGGGTTTCAAATGCCAGAGCCAGACTAATTAACATGAGAAAATAATTTGGACAGAAATGTATAATAGCCGGCTCACCCATTTGACAGGCTTGCCATTTGAAAGTTCAGAAGCCTCTGGTAATCGTAACAGAGGTGACAGCCATGCCAAGAGGAACTTCCCACAATCCTCCCTCACACTCCTCCCACTAATTAATTTTTTTCCTGACACAATTATTCCCCTCCTCTGATGAAAATAAAACCTTTTTTTCTAGCTCTCTGATTGATATGTCAACCCTTTTTTTCTTATTCATGACGAGCATGTGCTGAGTGCTCACAGAACATGGTGTGGAAGTGTGTGTTTGAGTGTGTGTGTGTGTCTGTGTGTGTGTGAGAGAGAGTGGGTGCACCATGACATTTGCACACACACTCATTGTCCTTTTCGCTTTCTCCCTCTATTTACCTTTTGCCTTGGATTCTGCACACGTTCCTGATCAGTCCGTTTGCCTTCAAGGGTGTCCATGGCGTCTGCCATTAGAGCCTGCAGCTGTGGGCCGGAGATAAAGATTATCAGAGCGCAATTCATGCGCCCGCCATAACTTCTCTAAACACAACGGCTTAAAGGCTAATTAAAAAATCATTTGTTGGCGGCTGGTTTTTATAACTCATTTCTCATACAATGAGCACTGCCATGTCCTCTCAATTGGCTGCCAGGCCAGGAGAGAGAGAGAGCGAGAGCGTGAGAAAGAGAGAGAGAGCATGAACGTTTTTTTCACCCCTTTCTTTACAAGCTTGCCGGGTTTGAGGGCTAGACAATGCGGACAAATTGACAAACACCACTCGTCCATCACAGCGCGGGGGAGGAAGTAATATACATGGGGCTGCCCGTCGAGCTCCATTTATCTGCAGCAACGGGGATGAAAAGATTGTGAAGAGAGAGAGAGCGAGAGAAAGAGAAGGCATACAGCATTTGGAGAAGCTGGAAGAGAAAGTGGCAGGTCACCTGTGAGCGCTGTTTTTAGCTGTGGTGTTTTTTTTGCCTTTTCATTTCAACCTGTGCCACTGGAACCTTCTCCAGGGGCACTCAAAACAAAACGGGGCACATCCTGAATTATTAAGACCGCAGAGAGCAAGACAAGGAACATTAAACTGCCTGTTTTGGACTTCAGCAGGTCAGATATAGATATACAGTGCCAACGTGTGGATTGTACACTTCTGCAGCTTTAAGGAGATTTTAGTAGAACGATAATAGAAAAGCGTTAATATACCCACATTATAGGCTAAAGTAAATTTTCCCCAGCTTAATATTATTATGGACACTAGATTCAAATATGGTCAATGTATGCTTATGGTTTCTACTTTGCCATCAGTCAGTCATTTTTATTCTACTAGTACAATTCTGAGCTTTCTCCTACAAACAACCCACTAATTGGACGTCCTCGCAGCTCTACATTCATGGCAGATTTGGTTGCAGCATCACATACATCATTCTGCATTGATCTAGGCTAATTTCACCACTGTGTGACACTAATCTAGTAAAGAGGCAATTATGGAGCCTCGACACTATATACCAGAAATGCCTTTATGCCACCTCCTTTCTTTTTGTTTCTATCCGTCTCTCTCTCTTTCTCCCTTTTCTACTTGCGTCCTATACATGTGAGCACAAAAGCAGTCGGCTTGCATTTCCCTTGCTGGCTTTTCCCGCTGTCTCATAAATATTCAAAACAAAGCCTTGCTTATTGGCATGCATAATTCAGGGCTTTATTAAAACAAGCTAGACTAGTGCCATGTGATAACAGAGGCGGAGGGCCTAGGAGACTCGCTCGGCCTTCTCTAGAACGGAAGTTACCCTTTAAACCTCCTCCCCAGTCAACTCTAATTAAGGACTGCCGAGAAGAAGCTTGGGGCATTCCCCTCAGATTCTCATCTCATAGGGATGCCCACAGTCTAAAACGCACTGGACGCTGCCCATAATATGCACTGACACGGTCACATATGTACATTTGTGATAGTGTTTAGTTTTCATTTAAGAGATGAATTACATGCACGATATTTGTATGTGTGGGTCATTAGTATGGTGTACGCAGGGCTGACTTTCTATAGATCCAGCTCTAATAATAACTCTGCCTTCATGTCTCTGAGCACTGCTTTACTCTCCTCAGCTGATCAAGGCAATCATGCTTACTGGACCTGATCCATAAGCAGCAACCCCGCAGAAAAAAAACAAGCTTAGTTGTTCACACTCACAAGCTTAACACATGCATACTCCGGGTCTAATGTGTATGTACAATGTATGACCTGATCTGGCAAAATGAGTCACAATGACCCAAAATTCAAAGTGGAACAGATGTGAAAAAATAAGCTTTTAAATGATATCTTGATTTGTCTTGATACAGCGGTTTGAATTAGACCACAGTCTTTTTCCAACTGAAAAACCGAGAAAATCGTGTTTAAATTTTTTCAAAATATTTATTTAAGTTCATATTTGAGAAAAGGCGACTTTTACAAAAATGATGAGGATTTGTATAGATGCTTTGATCCTTACAGCCGTATGGTGTTGTGATCAGGACGTCCTGCACTACTCAGATTTGTCATAGTTTGATGTGTAAATGCTGACACTGATGAAACCTGACTTGCACCTGTAGAAACATTTACTTTTTTTTAGCTTTATGTATTATAAAAGTCTAGAAACTGTAGATATAACTACTAGAAATAGCCAGAACAGTGTTTCTTTTATTGGTGTGCAGTTTTATGATGCAGATACATTCTATGGCTTATTAGTGTGAAGAAAAATGAGGTTAGTTACCAGGCGGAAACACTTCTTTATCCATTTGGTATCCATCTGGATACAGAATCGAATGATTTGGTAATTCTGTATTTTTTCTGTTGATTACTCTCTAACATTATAGAATGGAATAAATATTTTCTGATCAGTTGTAAATAAAGAAAAACTTAAGTTTTGTCTGATTTTGAGCCAAGTTGGACTCATTTTGGACTTCTGGGAGAGAATTACATTTCCCACATTCCCCCTTGCTCAACTCAGCACTGCATCACAATAACGCGATGGACACGCGTCCGGAATAAACATTAAAATATCAAGTAAATGGCTGTATTGTGAGTAGAACGCTGATTAGTTATCAGCTAAATTATGAATTCTGTCTATACTTAAAGGGGAGATTTGATTGAACTGGAGCATTTTAGTGAGTGATGGCATACAAGTCTACAGAGAGACAAAGTAAGGCTCATAGAGTGAGCAGTGTATATGCACAAATACAAATAAACCACATAGAATAAGCAACAAATATATACAAGACTATAAAATATAAAAACTCTAGAGGTAGACTGTGCAATATAGTTACATGCCGAATTTAAAACTACAATTTTGGTCCTAAAGTTATCTTTTAGCATTGAATGTGCATATGTTTTGCGGCGGTTGAATATGAAGTTCTAAAAACAGGCGGTCTATTAAATAAAGTGACAACAGTCTAATGGAAAACACTGCAACCGGTAATATGTGCAGTAAGGTTCAGTTGCATGTGCCAGTATCGCAACAGTCAAGTGGAGAGAAATTACAATCAGTAGTATGTGCAATAAGTGTTTCAGTAATACATTCAAGTATTTTAGCAGCAGTCAAGAGGAAAGAAGTACAGTTTCAGTTTGCAATTTCAGTTCTTGGATACAATTCTACTCAGATTAGCAGCACTGTACTCTGCAGAGTCCGTCCGTAAACATTAACATAAATTATATGTATACATATTAGTACTGCAACAAATGACTATCTTGGCAGTCGACTAATCTTCGATAGTTTTTTCCATTGTTATTTTTGTCTCGCCCTTCATCTGTGCTGTCTGTGCACGTGATGTCGCTTTGTTTTCCAGTCTCATGCTTGAACTTTGTATAAGTTCCTGTACCAAAATAATGACCCATAAAACATAGTTTTATAACAGTTTTTGTGACCCATAAAACACAGTTAATTCAACTACATTCAAATATTTGAATTTAGTTGAATTTGAATGTAGTTGAATGAAATGTACCATGTAGACAATTACATTTGACCTGCGCTGGTGTTTTAAATGTTCAGAAACAGGCCTCGAAATGTACTTTGTCTTAATCACACACTGGCTTCGTACAAACGTGATTAAATGGGACTGAAATGCAAGTACTCGATCATGATAACTAGGGTCAAAATCATTGGTGTGATAGTAATATGTATTGCATTAGAAGCAACATGAGCATATTGATGTGCTCTGGAGTAATATGAAGTGCCACTGAGGTACTCTTGAGCAAGGTGCTGTTCCCAAGCACTGCTTTCTGGGCGCTGCCAAAGCTGCCCATTGCCCCTTCATGGATGGGTCAAACGCAGAGGTCAGATTTCATTGTGGTGCAGTGTGTGTTGTGTTGTGCTGTGCTGTGTTATGATCACTCACTTGGAATTCACTTTAAACTAACATAAGCACTACTGTACTAGCCAGTTGGCAAAAACATGAAGTGGTCGCTCAATGAAAATAAAAGGTCAGTATCAGCTCCCTGCTCCCTTAAATTTTCCGTTGACAAATTTTTCTAAACAACATTGTGTTCGTATCACAGTTTGTGGTTCTGTTTCAGTATTGTTACACCTCTAATGCACATAGAGGTGCTTTCATTTCGACTTCCTCCATTCTACACTACAATGTCCACCATATTCAATGTATAAAAAAGTAAAGTCTTCATCTAAGGTCTTTTTGCCCTAATGTGCTACACAAGTATTTGTCTCTGTTCATGCCTCTCACCTTTTACTTGGTTTTGTATTTTTGAGCCTGCACTCTCAGGAACTTTCTGTGCTTGTTCTCATTCTTCAGGTTCTTTATTTCTTTTGTCTTTGTTTTCAAGGTTCAGGTCTTTTAATACAGACATAAGTTGTGACCTTGCACCTGCATTCTGCTTTCTTCCTTTCTTTCATCCTTCAGCCCTGGCACAAGTAGTACATGGCAAGAACGAAATAAATTTTGTGAGAAATGCCTTCCAAATATCTCCAGTTAGCTGTCTGTGTCTCATTTGTTCACAGAGTCATATGCGGCCACGCTCCAGCACACACAGGCTAGGGATCTGCACAGTCCAAACGCTGTAAATAATTGTTTGTGTCTCTGATTTGGATCTTTCCCTGTCTCTTTTATGTCAGACGTGCATTTGTCAGGGCTTGTTTTCTAAGGCATATATACAGAATTACCATACAGAGGACCGGTGACCTTTCCAAACAGGCTAATAACATGCATGATAATCAAACATGCACTTTTGACAAAGTCTTAACGCACCGGTGCTCAGTGAGGGGGTGACGGCTCCTGTGCACCACAGAGGCCCTTGGAGCCATTTCAGCAGACCTGGTGCTGGTGCTGCAGATGCGTCGTCGTGTTCCAGCCCTGTTCATCATGTCAGATGTATCCTGGCATCTCCTGTTGTGTACTTTCTCCCCCACAAAGAAAGTTGGCAAGGAAAGGCTTGTCCAT
This sequence comes from Distichodus sexfasciatus, assembly GCA_032718565.1. Lineage (NCBI taxonomy): Eukaryota > Metazoa > Chordata > Actinopteri > Characiformes > Distichodontidae > Distichodus > Distichodus sexfasciatus. The sequence goes on along the minus strand of JAVGVS010000063.1, from coordinate 1,229,551 downwards.
TTTATTCCTCCTGAAAAAAAGGCTGGGATTTACACTGAATTTTTTAAATCCTTTTTTTCCCCCCTCATTTTTTGCATCACTGCCTCTAGACTTAAGTCTTACACACAAAACACACTCACAAACTTTCTTTCCCTACTGTCAAAGTTTGACCCGTGCTCACCCACCCCTCCTTTCCCCTTACTGGCCATTTTTGTCCCCGGTGAGGTCGCTTGTCTAAATGATGCCCCGCTCCTTGCCTAGCCAAACTCTCTTTTTTTTCTTTAGTGTGAGCTTGCCCTGCTATTATGCCTGCTGTCATTCATCCTCTTTATGGTCATTTTTATTACGGATACATATCCTCCAGCATGCTTCATTTTTCCCCGCCACTGTCTCATGGTTGGAGCAGGCCCTGTTTTTTCTCTGCACCAAGCACCACTGTTTACTTTCAATAACCCAAGGAGAGAGGGAGGAGAGAGAGAGAGAGAGAGAGAGAGACGGGTCTCTCTCTCCATCTTTACGACTGATGTTGTTTTTCCCCTGCTGAATATTTCATGGGATTATTTTCCTTGCGCACCCTCTGCACCTCCCCGCCAGTGGTTTTGGGATGAAGGAGTATTGAGAAGGACAGAGTGCTGATGATCCATATGCGACCATTTTACTACATCAGTGTTTCTGCCTAATTGCCTGTACAGCGGAGCTAATGTTTTGTTAATTGTCGCATTACCATTAGGTAAGAACGCATCAATAAAAAGATAAATCACATCATTTTTTTTTCTCTGTCAGCAAATGTTCTCTGTAGTTGGACCGCTCGGCAATATACACACAACATTTGCAAATATTACAAGCTTGCATGTGATTTAACATCTGCCGGTCATGCTGGTTATTTATTCATTACCCTTGACTGCTTCTGTACGTATGAATATTTGGGATGATTTGTAATCTTTGCATAATTCAGTTTCAAGGCGTTAACAAAGAATGGGGATGGATGGGGAAAAAAAAACTAATCGAGAGTGTGGTGTCCAGGTTGACTTGGGTGAGACGTATTATTCACAAAATGAATGTGTTGCTCACAATTCAGATCAAATCGATTCTGTTTTTAATAGTGGGGTAATGGAATTTCCTTTGCCCGGCTCTGGCAGAGAATGAGTGACTAATGCAGTAAGAATCATGTCTCTGTGGTGCTCGTGCAGCCACCGTCCCAACTCTAATTCAATCGAAACCCTCCAAAATAAACGCCCCAAGAGTTCAAACTCCAAATGAAATGAAAACCGGATCTATGTGAGAGGTTTTTTTTTGTTTGCACTCTATTGTATGCTGAGGATGGCAGGCCCTATTTTTGGCTGATTGGGGGCTGAACTATGAAACAGCGTTAGGGGAGGAAACACTTGGCAATAATGTCGTCGGTATTACAATTTCATACTGTGTATCTCTGCAAAAATGACTGGATCTGGTACAATTGTATTAGGGTTCCAGGGAGAATGGTTAGTCAGGTTACACGTGAACGAACACAGTAAATTCTGCTAATTCTCTGTAATTTGGCTTTGTTCAAGAACAAACTATCCTGTCTTCAGATGTTACTGCACACTTATTTAACCACCAGCACAACAGTCCGAACTGCTGAGGTTTTGACAGCTTTCTTATTCCTGAATTGTGAGCTATGAATGGTTAAAGCAAATACTTCTGCAAAGATTAATGAAGTTTTTTGGTTTGCGTAGTTAAACACATAAAAAGAGAGAGGGTGATGTGGAATTGTGGAATCTTTTAGATGTCTCAGAACTCTCAGAAGCTAAGCTTAACAGCCTAATTAAGGGAGTGACAATTCTGCAGGTGATGGCTTGAGTGTCACAAAGTGTTTACCCTCAACAGCTATAGGCCCCATTTATCAGCAGACTGAGAACCTGAAAATAAACATAATTGACCCTTAGAAAGTAAGGAAAGAATATAAAAAGTTTTAGTTCCGCTTTCTGAAACGGCATTAAGAAACCTGTTGAAGTCTGTAAAACAACTTAACGACAACTTAGGAACAACTTAACGACAAGCAACGAATACAGCACTGGCCAGCATTGGTATTGTGAATCTGATTGTAGTCACTTTACAAAGTCAACATATGAAGCAACACACTGTTTACTAGGGGTGGGTTTTGGCAAGGACCTCATGATACGATACGTATTACGATTCATGGGTCACGATATGATTACAGTATATCACAATATGTTGCAGTACTATACCTATTGCGTTATATTGCAATATTCTACAGTTCACTGAAAATGTCAAAACAGAGCTGAAATGCAAGTTGCTGTGTACGATCTGGGTGTTCTTAATAAATCACATTACATTAATAATTCAGCCAAAACAACATAACTCAGAACTGAATTTTAACTGTATCGTCTTTGCATTTTAAAACACTGAACTAGTGGACACCAGAAACCCTAAGACAAAGTGCAATAAGTAGGGCCCTATGAAATCTGCTTAGTTTTTTCCGAAATTCCGTTTTTTTTTTTCCTGAATCCCGTTTTTTCCATTTTTATTCTTCTGAATTCCGTGTTTTACGTTATAATCATATTTATTCACCTGAAAAGTGTCTAATTATGGAGTGGATGGGAAAAAAGAACAATGCAATAGAAAAAAAATTCACATTAAATTACTGTTATTCAACTTCAACACAGTGCTGGGGTTCAGCAGAACATTTTCTGCTTTGGTAAAACATTTCCCTGTAAACAACAAAAACCAGTCATTTTTTTGTGCAAAACGAAACGTTTCTGATGTGAGTTTTTGACTGTAAGCGGTCATCACGTGTTCTTGCTTGTGCAGTCTATCGTGTGCTGGCAAAACGTACAAAAGAGTTGTTCTCTCAATTCAGAAAAATTGTTTGGGTATTGTTCTGCTCTAAACTTACCGCTGACAGTCAAATTCCGTAATTTTTTTGAGGACTTTGGTGTATCAGCGAGCCTCTTGGCCATAGCTGACCGTTGACTTTTTCCCCTCTGTGTCTGTGCGTTTGTGTGTGTGGAAAGCTGAGTCCCGCCTCAACAGGTAACACGTACAGGGGGCTGCAGCGGCCAAAATTGATTAGAAACCATTGATTTGCTTTGCTCACACACCAATATCAGCGAATTATACGACATTCTGCGTTTTACAACGGATTCCATTTTATTTGTTGAATTCCGCGATTCCGTCCTTGTTTTCCGCATCATGGAAATCATAGGGCCCTACGTAAGATTGAAAATAAGAAATTAAAGTGTCCACTCAGTTATCTGAGGCTGCTTGTGCTGCATAATTCTCCCCCTCGGAAATATCAATTTTTGGAGCTAGAAATTCGTATAGTATATCGTGAAAAGAAATATTGGTATATATTGATGTATCTATTTTTTTGCACAGCCCTACTATTTACTACTATTCAATATTTTAAAAATATTGCAAAGGTACCACTGAGGTACTTGTGAGCAAAATACTGTCCCCAAGCACTGCTCTGTAAGCTGCCCACTGCTTCTTCACGGATGGGCAAATGCAGAGGTCACATTTCGTTGTGGTGCACTGTGTGCTGTGCTGTGTTGTGTTCACAATGACAAATAATCACTCACTTTCACGTTTTAGGATGACCTTTGCTTGTCCAAAACTAAAATATCACTGAAAATCTGTGTCGTAGAGCCGGGCGATTCATGACTCACCCAGATCCATTAAATAACTCACGAGTCACAAATCTGAGGTCTTCATTAACCCGAATCCATCGAGTCCTAACTACACCATGACTAAAATATAAACCCCATCACATACATACCTCTTATAATCATTTCAAATTAATTTCAAGATCAATACAGCCATAGAAGCAAGTGGGGATGCAGCGGTTTTTGGTATTACACCGAACTGTTAGGTACTCCCTGTTAGGTTCGGTACACCCAGGTGAACCGCGATAGTTTGGCACGCCTGACATTGAACTGTACGTTTTAAAACGTGGTCATTGTGCAGGCATTCTCAGGGATTGAAGTTCTCTGTCGCTACGACGGATTTCCGCGCGTTGGAGTCTAGCTGTGACGGATTTCCGTCATTCAAATGCGAAGGCGTATTTGAGATAAAAGCAGATCCACGAGAATTAAAATGCGAGCGGGAGCAAGTGCATATCGCTGATTTATTAATTGGCGATTTTTGCAGGATTGCCAGTCAGCTGTGTGTGTTTGAACGCTCGCGGCTCTCACAAAAATGCTGTAGTTCAGTCAAATCCCCCCTTTATTACAGACAAAACTCATATTTTAGCTAAAAAAATAATAACCAACTACTCACAATACAGCCATTTGTTGATATTTTGTAGTGTTTATTCCATTATTGTGACGTGGCTCTGAGTAGCACACAGGGGATTGTCCAGACACATCAAAAATCCCAGAAACCCTCAAAAACAGCTCATTTTAAAGGCCAAAAGGAGTCTAAATTTGCTCAAAATTACTTTTAAGATACCAGTTTCGGGTCATTTTGAACTAATTTGGACTCATTATGGCTGCTTTTGGGGTTTCTGGGAAAGAACTATATTTTCCACAATCGCCCACGCGCCATTCGGAACTTAAAAAGAAACCGAATATTACAGCTCTATTACGCAGCATTCTAGCAAGAGTATGAAAAATAGCCAAAATGAAACTGAAATACTGTCTGTGAAAAAGGCTTTTAGTCTACAATGTCAGACGAAGGAGAAGTTAAAACCAACTGACCGATGGACTACTCAAACTTTAGCACTTCAGCACAGTTACAGCATGGTTTTATGTTTAACCCAGCAATATATAAATATTATTTATGTAATTTTAAAATGTGTGCTTTCACAAGATGTGCATAGATTTTTGCCTACAGTTGCTTGAGGCTAGTTCTGCTGTTCTGGGAATGTAAATTGAATGTATTAATCTGTGCAACTTGAGTTCACACTCTTCCAACAAGGGACTTGCATCTTTCCGGCATTGCATTTAATCAAACTGTAAACACTTGCATATCCTGTAAAAGTTCTGGGGGTTTGGCAAATATATGAAGATGGGGAACTAGAAATCTGAAGGCTTCATTTTTAATTGTATCGTTTCAGTCAAGTTGTCCGGCTGACCCCTGTCTGCTTTTTATGCGGTCCATGTTCACAACAGACTGCAGCAGGAACTTGGACACAGACGTTTGATAAAGGCAGGAGCTGCCACGCTCCCCTGCCGATGACTGATTACTTTACAGACCCATGTGGAGTCTGGGCTTTTGATACATTACACAAATGCATTGATTTTCCGCCTCTTAGCAGAGCATGCTCACAGCTACGCCGTGCTAGCTATGCTGAATTCCTTTGACCATGCTCTGCCAGCTGACCAGTGGCAGTCCAACTCTAAAGCTGACCCTTTCTGCCTCGCTGGCTCCATAGGCACCCGGGTTCATTGAGGAATTTGATGTCATTCTAGTCGATACATCGAGTGGTCTCCGTAAACTTCTGCGCTACTTGAATAAGAAAAACTGGCGTTGTGCTGAGCTTATTTTCTTTCAGAAGTAAGCCTGTGTTCTAGTCTTTGTGAAGTCACAGCTTGAATTTTGTGTTTAGGATTAGTGTCGCTAACATTCAGTTTCTGGAGTTCCGTGGCATATGGGGTTATTCAGCGCTGTTTTAACATCCAGCACAATAACGCATGTTACTCAGTGGTGCTTTAAAATTCTGCATAATAACACATGTAATTAGGTTTTCGGATTGTTTTCCTTCCAAGCACCTCTTAGTCACCATAATGGCATGGAGTCTATATTTATTTTGTAATAAACGCTATTAAATATCGGGGACCTCAGCCTATCTTTAATTTAGCTGAGATGAAAGTGAGAGTCAACTCTCTCCCACATACTTTAGAAGAGGCCAGGAGCTGTTGACTGTGTTGTATAATGAGCAGTTCATGCTGGAGTTCAGAATAACACCTACAGTGTGATGTCAAGAGCTGAACGCTGGGCCTGCAGTACCCATTCCACTACAATCTGCCCTCAGTCGCATTGACATCCACAAGATTAACTGCTAATCACGAAGAAATATTCATGCCTTCCAACACGTTTATAAATGGTGTAAAAAAATCCACTTTTGGGAGATAATTAGATCAAATGTCAGTTGGATACATAATTAGAAAGGAACCGTTGATGTGTAAACCCAGCGAGTGTGAAGTCAAGCTAAACTGTGAGCGCCGACCCTTCAACGGAGCCGACTCCCAGGGTCAGGATGCAGTGTCAGGATGTGAATCTTCTCCAGTTCGTGCTCTGGGGCAACTCTTTGCGCAGCATGAAGGTGGAAGAAAGATGTACAGAAGCAAGTGGCCTTTAGAAAAGCCGCCTGTTTAGTTTTAGAAGGTCTGTTCTGAGGATCAATTCAATTAAATTGTTTTTGTGTTGTTAAATTGTTTTTGTTATGTGCAATTTTTATTACACATAATCACGAAGCAGATTTACTGTACATATTGCGGCGTCCTAACAAGCAAGTCTTGGGTGATGGTGGCAAGGAAGAACTCCCTCTGTCCTGAATAGGATAAAACCTTGAGAGGAACCAAGACTCAGCAATGCCATCCTCCTGTAGGCCATTCATGATTGAACTCGTGTTTGAAGTGTGTATGTGGGTAGAACAAAAGATTTTAGTATTCAGATAATCAATTAAGGTTGAAAAGGTGTCTGCTGTGTCCACATGAAAATGCCTATGTGGAACCCCAGTGAGCATACAGCCCATTCATCTGGTACAGAATTTAACGGAGGCTTGCGAGGTTAAAAAAGGTTACAAAAAGTTACATTTTCGTCTACAATTATTTCATCATAAAAGTAGCTACAGTGCTAAGTCTCAAGGTTGGAATTTTGAAAAGACTGTGGTTGTGGTTAGAACACTTGGAATACTGAATTACTTAGATATTGAAAACACTGAATACCATCTCTTCATATTATTTTGCATTTAAGAACATAATTTTGCCCTGTTTAGTTTTTCCCATCTTGTTGGATTGGATGGCAAATTTTCCCTTCAAGTAAACAAAACTCATGACCAAAGGCAGCACACACACACACACACACACTAACGTCAAAAATTCAACTTCACTGCAGACAGATATATAATGCTTTCTGTGAAACTGAATATCTGAATATCCGCCACCAGAAATTGACACGGAAATTAGAAGGCGCCATGATGAGAAGGCGCTGTCCATATTAGAAGAACGCTGAAATAAACATTAATTTCAGCATGGCCTAAAATGTCTCTTGCATTTGCTGCGTTGCTGGAAATGATTTTCTCCACCCCGGTGAGCAGAATGCCTTAGTTAATGTGCTAAAGAGTAGCAAACAGATAGGCGAAGGCTGTGTCTCCGGGGAACAAGACCGCTGACACGACACTCAGCGGGGAACGGATGCATCCCCAGGGAGCTTCACTTGCTGGATTATAGGATGGAGTGAATAGAACATACGTCATGCCTACTGGTGAAAAATAAAGAGCGACTATAACATGCAGTGTTAGGCAAGATCCTGAAAATGACCCGAACGTTTCTTAAAAGTACCAGCTCTCTAGTCTTTACAATTAAAGAAAAGAAAAGGATTGGGATGAGCTTCTCCGCTGTGTGTTATCTGTTCAGTGTTGACTTGAAGTGCAAAGGCAGTTTGGTTTGGGGACAGGCTTCCTGCTGTGTCAGGAGATTCCATGGTGAATCTCCACACGAACTTTCTTTCAGTAGGGCACGACGCTTTCAAAAAATATATTCCGAGACATTACGAGCAGCATCCCGGAGGTGCGCTTTGAATCCTTTGATCCTAATGTGTGAAAGCGTAGCATTTTGCGACAACGCTGCTTTCTTCAAAGCACCAGAACACTGATTTGCAAGATTGAAAAGGTGTATCGTTTATACTGCACTGAAGCTGACTGGTTTGCCCGCGGCCCCCACTTATTTATTTGCTTAATTATTTATTTATCTCAGTCTTAGAAGAGTGGGACAGAGGCTGCAAACTCTGTGCTAGAGCTCATCTTCATTCTCTCTCACTAGCTACCTTAACAGGCCATCTTAGCCAACTCTTGATCCATTTCTGCATGCCCCAGAACCAAGTTTCCATTCAAGGGTCAGTTAATTAATTACTTAACATTTAATCCCACCCTGCTGCCCACTTCACATATGCATAACTCATAAGGACACATTTCCCCATATATGCACACACACACACACACAGACACACACACAGAGACTCACAGACTCACAGAAAGCAATAGAGCTATAGTTAAATTGCTGCAGGATGACGAATTTGAAATCAGTTATGGTTAAGGTCGGGTGCGGATGGCAGATGAGCGCGGGGTAGTGGATTATATATATTTTTAAAGGAAAAGTATGGGGAAATTGAGTGGGCTATTTGCTTTCACCCTGCATCAGAAATCAGCCTGACTCTCTCACAGAGATTGCAGATTCTGATCCTCGCCTGCCTCTGTACCACAAATGTACTTTTATTCACAACCTGTTGCTCGGGTAACATCTGAAGTAGACAGAGAAAGATCTAGAAATGGCGCCTGCCGTTGCAAACCTTTGATTCAATGGATAAAGAAATAAGCTGTAAACAAGAAGTTAGGTCGGGTAAGAGTTAGTGATGCTTCATTTAAGAGGTAGTGAGACAGAAGTCCAAGTATGTAGGTTTTAGGTTTTTCATGTCAGTAAACGATAAGAAGTCTTCTTAATGCTAGTGAGTCCACAGAAAACATAAAACAGTGACAACATTTTTTTACATTCATAGTATTGAGCAACGCTCATCCGAATATATATTTCCTAGTTACAGAGAGTGACTTTGGATTAAGGGTCATGCACAGGGGGTCACTTGTTTGGGGTTAAATCTAGGGATGCACAATATGGGAGTTATCTGCCGAGGCTGATATCTGATGTTTTTCATGCTTATATCTGCTGATGGCGATGCTGATAAATGAGGAAGTGCAATTGGAGCGCGAGCGCAGGCACAGTTGATCTTGATATTTTGCTCGCCAAAGTTCTACTGCATGCTTAGATTTCTGGCAAAAAAATGATGCCGTAGTTATGATATTTCTAAGTAAGCGTGAAAGCACGTCGAGCGAGCGAGGGTGGAACACTTTGAGCGTAGAGAGCTATTAAGTAACAAGTCTAGCTATTTCCTGAGATGCATACTACCACATAGAACTGTATGATGAGTGTCTTACCTACTGTACTATGAAGTGCTGCAGTATGCGGCTCGGGACACGGCCCTTGTCCGAGCTCACATTCGCTAAGTGGGGCACACACGCAATTTAGTTAGTTGAAATTATTTTGCATATGCAGTCACAGTTGAGTGCATGAAGACAAGAGATTTTGCTTGCAAACTTTCCACTGCGTGCTCAGAATTTTGGCACAAAATAACGGCATGCATTTTAGGAAAGAAGATGCAGGCCATATAAAATCAGATGTTGTGCTTTGGACCTGCCTGGCACAAACGCTACCTTAAATGTGTCATAAAATATTGGCTGGAAATATTTGGCAGGTCTAAGCATTGGTCCGATGCGGATGACTTGAACAAAAAGCACTTAATGGCTGATCCAGATTTGATTCCGATATCATCATGTATTCCTAGTGAAATCCCATTCCTATGGTCACCAACACATAGTTTTAGTCACTTAGGCCTCTGGTCCATCACCACTGTTGGAAACTGTTTCTTGTTGCAGTCCAGAGCTACTACAAAGCAAAGAATGGTGAGACTCCCTATTATTAACATACTCAGTTGATATTCAAATGATTAAAGACAGAAATAGTTGCAAACCACTGTAATGAAAGATGTAATTATGTAAGATGTGATTTTATGCTCCATCTGTCCTACTGAGTATTTAGTGTGCCAAGCTCAGAGGGTTCATGTAAATTGTTCTGGCACTGAGCGCAAAATTAGCATTACGGTACGGGCTTTTCTTAAGAAAAAATAGCTTGCTTCTAAAATAACACATGATTAAATCGCGGTGAGTGGCGCCAGGTACTGTTCCTGTTCTAATCTATCTCACTTTCTAATCCACTTGGAGCAAGATGGAGAGGCATTATTTTGGTTCGGGTTTACTTTGGCTACATTGCCCCAGCTGCCTTTACCAGAGACTCGCCGCTAAATTGAGGACCAGCAAAAACAATTTGAGCACTTAATGTTATGATGCGATATTTCACTCTCATGAAACTGATCAATGGCCAACATTTGGATGATTCTGAGTCAGAACTGGCATGTTTAAGTATGACAGTAAACATTTCTTTCTGCAAAGCAATACATAACATTGCTTGCTGCATTGTGATGAAACTGTGGAGGCTTCATATACATCTTGTAGAGAAAGGTAACATTATGCCCTCTTTTATATCTATTGATTGAGCCATTGTTCAGGTGGGATGAAAAATGACGGGGGAACTCAGATGGTTGGCAGGCAGACACATTCAAAGCAAGATAGATGAGACAAGTTCTCCAGACAGACAATGTAAATTAGAAAAAAAAGAACAGCAAGTGGAGTGTTCAGCGTCACTTGTTCCAAAATGGAGATTTTAAAAGGATACTGTGCGCAGCTGTCTCTGTTTCACAAGTCTGAAAGCAGAGTTGCACAGCTCTTCTAAAGTGAGTATCTGTGGATTCTATGAGACGACCTCTGACAGGCGGGTTACGTGCTGGTTATTTCTGTTATAAGTGATTATGAGGGTTTGCTTGTTCAAATTCATTCTATAAGTTCTCCTGGAAACATACTTTCAGCTCGGGAAGGGGTAGCACTTTGAAAGACTGCTCAAAGTTGATGTGTAACATTATGAAAAAAGAACATACATACGAAAAAGCCCTTTGATGCACATCACTTTCAAACACTAGGACAAACAACAATACAAAAATGCATCAGTTGTCTATTCAAACTAGCCAAAGGACCGTAGATTTTAATAATGATAAATGATCATTAAATGATGAAGAGCTAAAAAGTAACAAGAATTCTTACAGCTTCGATTTGAAAGCGTTGCTGGGAAAACATGAGAAATGAACTTGGTGATTCATCTTGAACTTTGTTTTTTTATTTTTAAATTTAATGCTTGCTATAATAATAGTTCTTACAATTCTTGGATTTATGCTTGATGTGTCTGCATGGATCACAAGGGTAGACTGTTGGCACTTTCCTCACACAAATAATGTCTGGCTGCCTTTCATCATGTCATGGACATTCAAAAACTGCTTTGGAGAATCAATTCAAAAGTACCAGTTGCAACAGCAGTGCGACTAAAAGCAGTAGAAGTGCTTCCAAATGCATGTTCGTAATGGTTCAATTTTGTCAGGTGCTTATGTGACCATGCAGATATATGAGGCTAAGAACAGATATTCTCACACAAGGATGCTTGTTTCTGTCAGATTCATCAGTGATCTGGTAAGGATTTGACGAGAAAAGCAGACGCGAACAAACTTTATCGGAATGCTCCACGATTCGGACAGTGATCTGAACCGAATGCCACACTTTCACAATTCGACAGTGATCTGGTTAGGATGTAACTAATTGCTACTCGTTAGCCCTTGTGGCGTGGTGGTTAACCCAAACGCGGCTGAGAGCGCGAGTAGGCAGGAAAGCCACGCAAGTTGATATAAGAACTCTTACATGAAGAGTAAGGATTACCACAATAATCCGCGTTCTAACGACACACACTCTAACAAAGAGATGAACCCAGTAACTGGAGCACTCACAGTTGATGCCGATGAGAAACGGAAGGAGGGCCAGTTTGACTCTAATGGCAGAGCGGCACGCCGCGAGGAAGTGAAACCTTAAATACCCTTTGAACCGCGACCGGCTGTGTCGCATTCCAACTACCGGCTGCGGAACGGAGTGCACGTGACAGTGCCCCTCCTCCAGGACTGGCACCAGGCGGACCCGGCTGGGAGGATACCTGCTGACGGTAGCCCCGAATCAGCTCCGGGTCGAGTACAAACCGGGCCAGAATCCATGACCGCTCCTCGGGTCTGTAACCTTCCCAATCGACGAGGTACTGGGTACCTCTGCCCCGAGGACGAGAATCAAGGATCCGACGCACGGTGTATGCGAGACCACCCTCAATGATATGGGGGCGGAGGGGCAGGAGTGGAAGGCACCATGGGTGAAGTGACGAAGAGTTTCAGCTGCGAGGTGTGGAATACCGGATGGATCCGGAGCGCCGCAGGTAGTTGGAGTCAGTAGGTAACGGGATTAATCCGGTGGGTGATGTGGTAGGGTCCGATGTACCGGGGGTGAGCTTGCGAGGGGATGGGAAGAGGCTGGAGTTTCCCCCGGTGATGGTTGGTTGGAGTCCTTGGCCCTGGCACACACTGGGCACGCCTGGACGAACTCCTTAACATCTTTCGCCATGGATGGCCACCAGAAGGCTCGGCTGGCAAACTGGAGGGTGCCTTCGGCCCCTGGGTGGCCGGAAAGGGCGGATGAGTGGGCCCAGGTGAGCACTTCCATGCAAACTGTTGTGGAAACATAGAGTCGTCCAGGCGGCACACCCGCCAGTGGTGTCTCCGAGGCCTGTGCCTGGCGCACTCTCGTTTCCAATTCCCAGCGGAGGGGTGCGATGATTTTGGTGCAGGAGAGGACAGGCGCAGGGTCTGCCCAGAGGCTGTCTACCTCATGTTAACGGGAAAGGGCATCGGCTTTGGTGTTCTTTGGCCCCACACGGTAGGATAGATGGAAGTTAAACTGTTCAAAGAAGAGTGCCCACTGCACCTGCCGAGGGTTTGATTGAGGTTCTGGGTGGATATGAGAGACAGAGGCCGCCGTCCTTCTTCTTCACAAAAAAGAACCCTGCGGCGGCAGGCGAGGAGGATGGCTGGATGGTACCGTGGTGGAGGGCGCTGTTGTCGTATTCCTCCATCACCTGGGTCTCGGAGGCAGAGAGGGAGTAGAGTCAGCCGCGGGGTGGTACCGTGCCTGGCAGGAGGTCGATGGTGAGGTCGTAGGAGCGATGAGGTGGCAGTTGGACAGCGTGCTTCTTACAGAAGACCTCAGCCAGGTCGCGGTATGGTGCTGGGATGGCCTCCGTGTCGACATCGGGGGCCTCGGACTCCCTGGAGCAAGTACCAGCCAAAGCCCGCAGGTAGAGTTCAGCTCTGGTGCCAGGAGATGAGGAGGTTGTGTTGAAGCAGCCAGGGGTACCCAAGGATGATGGGGGGAGATGCGACGGAGGTGAGGAGGAACCAGATCTGTTCACGGTGGTTATTGATGGTGAGGTGAAGGGGTTGCGTCTGGTGAGTAATAGGTGAGCTGGAGAGGGGCTGACCGTCGACTGAGGTGATCCGAACGGGCTGGGATAACGCCTTAAATTCCACACCCAGCTGCTTGGCATACGCCTGATCCATGAAGTTCCCCACAGCACCGGAGTCGAGGAAGGCGGAACTTTGGATCCGTTTGTTAGCAAACTGGAGGTGTACATTAACCGTTAGCCGAGAAAAAGTGGTTTGGGTAGAGAGAAGGTGGAGCGGGACCGGTGAGTTGCTCTCTGGACTCACCGGGCGGGGCCGTTTCCCAGACGGAGAGGGCAAACCGCTCGATGGTGCTGGGGGGAGCCACAATAGGTGCAGAGGCCCTCCTGATAACGTCTTTCCCTCTCAGCGGCGGTTAAGGAGGCGCGCCCTAGTTGCAGCAGAACGGAGTGCGCGTGACAGTTTCTAATCTCATATGTTTGTGTTCAAGTTAGAGATGGAAAGATACCATGAATCAAGGGGTGAAAAAAGCAATATCTTTTGATAAATGGAAGCTGTGTTGATGGTTTTTACAATGAAGTGTCAATAGTTTTGCAGTAGCTGTAAAAAAAACTGTTACAGCATTCCAGCAATCATGTTCAGGAACCAAGACAGAAATTAATTTTTTTCTCTATCCTGCATCATTCTGTCATTTTTACCTCCCTGTGACACGTGACCTTCATTCATTATTCTTTCAACACATCTACCAGTGGCATATTCTATTCTTTCTGCTCTTCAGTGAGTCATCACTGTCTGTCCTTACCATGTGCCTTACCATCTTTCTCATGCGTTTGGACATCCTTCACAGCAAATCGTAAGTCACTTCCTCTGCTCACCTGCCCTCCCACTTGTTCATACCTCGGTGGTTCCTCAAAGTTCCGAAACCCCTGACAGATCTGTCACCTGTTTAATTGATCCTATTTTGTTTGTTTTAGACTCATCTGATCTTCTCACTTTCTTCATGTACATATTACGCAGCATCTTTTACAGCACCATTTCTCCAAGTCCTCAACATACATGAACTACAACTAAGTCACATCTATATTTCATCTAAGTAACCTTTTTAATGATTTTAACAACCAGTAACTTAATGCAAGATTATGAAAATAATAAATCTCATTTCAACCAGACTTTAGTGCCCTGAAACAAAGTGGCACATACCATATATAGAAGCAGTACTTATGGCAGTTACAGCGAATATCTACGCACTGGATCAGCTGAAATGTTCTCCGTCCTTATTTTTAGAGTTGCACCAATACCGTTTTTTTATTACCATATTTCTCCAACGATAAGCCGCCGCATTCTATAAGCCGCAGAAAATGCACATTTATGTTTCAAAACTCTAAGATAAGCCGCCCCATATTATTAGCCGTGACATTACTGAATTTACCAATCTGAAGTAAAAGCATCTACGTCATTAGCCACGCCCCTGGAGGCCTTTGCAACTCTATAGTGACATTATACATTCACTCCGTCTGGCCGGCAGCAACGTGCGACGTACAGTCAAGCGTGCAAATGGGTTATTTCGGGGTGGACCAACGTGAAACCAGAAAGCATACAGAACGGTTTTTGCGAAGTCGAAATCCTTCCTCCACCTCCAAGCCTACCAGCAGCACAAGCAACATCTACAATATCCGAGAGCAATACCGGTGATGAAAACGTGTCCGACATCAGCGACAGCAAATGTCACACAGCATCTATATTGGCAATATCTTAATGGTTTCTATATCTTCTATTTTACTGACGCCTACTTGTGATCTATTTTCCACTTATGTAAAAGTTATCACACCTCTCTGGACAATTATCATTGTGGATAGATGATCAACTGACATTTAAAAAAAAGACAGCATCTCACCTTAAGTATCAGGTTTAAACAAAGTAAACTGACCTGAATTGAAATGTATCTGTTTGTTCGGATCACTTAAAGCATTGCATTAGAGTCAGGTACGACTATTTAAGGTGGCATGTAATATAGTAGGTGCGGACACTGCTAGGAGCAGGGACCGCTAATCCAGCTACTCTTACAAATGTCTGTTAATGTACTCATTTATTGCTAAAATTGCAATAATGCTATTGTTATTATTAGATGATAAATGCTAACAGAGCATGGAACGTCTCCAGAGAGATAAGAAGAAAATGACTTACATTAGTTAGCTAGACAGCTATGGTTAACTACAGTAACCTGTGTTAGCTTTATTGTCGTGGAAATTGATGTAGTCTACTGTAGACAAATTTAGAGCACAGCAGGAGCTTCTTCTTTGTGATTTCTTATTTAGTCTTTTCTGTGGCCGTGAAGCAGTATGAGTTTATTACTGGTTTATTTTCATTTTCATATACGAGCTCCAACATAGTTAAACACTGAGATGTGTTAAATGTAATAATTAAGTGTTTTATTCTGAATGAGCAGGTGTTTTTTCCACAGTGCTATGTGTTTAAAGTTGTGACATGATGCATTTCTGTTTTGCCCATTTAACTTGTGAGGAAATACAAAACAAAATGTATTTTAGGCATTAATATTGGTAAAGGCCTGTATGACTCTGTCCCGTGGTAATGGTGTGAGAGGAGACGGATGAGCTATTGTATAGCTGGCCCTTTCAATGGAGAAAAATGAAAAGCTTGTGGGGGGGCAAGAAGGGGTCTGAGGAGATGAAAAACGCAGCCCCTTATTGAGGACCATCAGGACAAAAACACATAGACGAATTGAAAACCATGTGGGATGGAAATTAATAAAAATAAAAAAGGACAGTGCTTGGTGTGTACTCAAGGCCATGCCACACTCATCTCACTTCAAGCGAATGCAAATTGTGGCTTGGTTTGCAGATACAACCTGCTTTTAAGGGGTCGGATGCTTTTTTGCTGTGAATAAAAACTCCCAAACTATCTCCCACCAGAGTTAAAATGAGGCAACTCTGCCTAAGAGAAGTCTTATTTGCATGCGAATTTGCATGGACGCCCAATCCAAGCTATAGTGCCGTGGCCTGATCCAAAGGACCACATCTACTGCGCTTTTCTGTAATATATCTGATTGAACACACTTGACTCACTTCACGGGTTGAGCAGGGCAATTATATGAGGGAGAACCCAAGAATATGTAGCACATGAGGTTCCGACTAAGACTGGTAGCCAATATACCAGTGTTCTATTAAAAAGGCCATAAAAAGTCACTTTAGCTATTATAAAATGTATTGTGGGTGAGTAGGCAATGTGCAATAAAAACCTAATGGCTTTATATAAATAATTAGTCATGTACACCTAAGGAGAAGTTAGAGCATAGTGAGACAACATTATAACATTTAAAATCCTGGTCATAAAATAGAGACAATCAAAATACCTCCAGTAGAGTTTTGCCCAAACTTTCAATAAGACAGTGCATGAGTTCATGATGCTACAGCCTGTGTGAGTTTCCAGTTAAAATATTCGATTTAAGTGCATTTCTTTCTTTTTTTTTTTACCCTGGCTTCAGTATTATTTTTTCTCCCTCAGGTGTGCTAAAATTATATTTGTCCGTTTTCAAGACCCAACCGTAGACACAGGCAGCTGCTCTCTACCTTGTTATCGATTATAAACACTTTACCGCTATGCAGCGTTTCTGTCTTATTGATATGCATGGCACGACGTCAGTGGCCAGTCTTTTAAGCAATAATCATTCATTGGGCTTGTGATTGGGTGCTGGGCCTCTGTGTGTGTCTGGTGGCCCATCCGTCCTCACCTGCCAATACAGTTTGATGAGCTTGCTTATATGCGGCTTGGCGTCTCTGGACAGCCAGTGCACGTAGTCAGCAATCATGGCACTCCTAATGACAAGGACAGAGACACACAGACAGTATCAAACTTTCAATCAAGACACTACATCTCACCCAGGGAAGATGCGCAGGGAAGAGAGCAGGTACAGATTCAATAAGTGGGAAACACAGGCAACCGTGTGTCTTCTCCCACACACTGAGTGTGCGATGTTGTTTCCGTGCAGTTCGGTGATTATGAATCACAACAGCGTTCCAGTTTTGCCGTAATATAAAAAATTAGCCTGCTACGATTTGTAAAAGGTGTTCGAAAAGCGACCCTATAACAAGTTATTACAGGCCATTACTACAGACAGATGCTCTGGCCCTATCTATGTTCACTCTCAATTTCTTTTGGGAGTAATTTTTGTGCAAACTGTTTTTAAAATCCACATAGAAATGTAGAGTACTTCACAGTATGTAACTTTAAGACGCTTTTCTAGACAATACTTTTGCCTATGGATATCAGTGAAAATGTAAAAAAAATCTGTTGGTCTACTCTTGATTATCCAATTATCCTGGCAGACTGCAAGCCTGGATCTCATGTCAGTAATGTGGGGGGAAAAAAATTACCAACTTGGTCCCATGATATACTGTTATGGGCATCCTTTATGATGGAAGAATGTCTGTTTAATGAGCCTTTGATCTGGATTAGATAGTCCACTTTTAGCCCTGGTTTGTATCACACTAGAGTAAACCGAAACATGCCCTTGCCTGCCTGTCCTCCAGCTGACACCTCAGTTCTGTGCTTAGCAATGTCTAGCACTAGCCGCACAGCGTGCCGAGACCACTTGAAGATAATCTCTGTAATTAGTCCCGATCTGATCCTTAAACTCAGTAATGACGGCTGACCGAAGCAGCCACTTCTCACCCGATCGCTCGATGCCCGCTGATTGCTGGGTAACTTGGCGAAGCTGTCACCTTCGCTAGATCAATGGGGCACAGACGCCGCTGGGAATGAACCAAAATGGCTTGGCCCGAGAGGACAGGCATTGTTTTTGTAACACGCAGGCCGTCTAATGACCCTGATGTACCCTGTAGACGTGATCGGAGTGGGTATCGGGCAGTCACTTAACATCAAATCTCTTCCCTGATCCTTCAGTTTGGTGGCTGTCAGCGAGCAAATGGTATTGTTCGTCTCCGAAAAACAATGCAACAACGTTCTGATGTACTCAGTTTTGTTAGGAGCCCTGGTTTCGCCTCGCCTGATTAATCCTTGATGAGGATGCGCGAGTGTCCTGCTGAGGTGAACGGTGCAATCCTCACGGGTGTAAATGCCAATTAAATGTTTACAAATAATTAAGCACGGTACCTACTCGTCCCGTCAGGAACCGGCGCTGTTGTCAGTAAACATGACATTTACTCTGTAGGAGGCAGCAAACCTGGTTAAGTGCTGCCTACGAGTGCTGATTTAGTTCTGCGTTGCTCTGCGGCGTTTCGTTGGGGTGAGGCCACTCGAGCTTGTTCTATCGCTGGGTAACAGCAGTCAGTCTCGGCTGCTTTTTGCTTCGCGGAGAATACATATGGCTCAATGCAGCTGACGGCTGGTTTAAGGGGAGAGTTCCAAAAATGTCATATCCCCCTTTTCCTGTTTTCACACCCAACCAACGATTTAAATGCTAATTGCCTTTGTCTCTGAATGTGGTGTGCTGTTAAACAGTTAGACTGAGAGCTGGCAAAGGCGTTGGATGCTGTATTTTCTCAGTGTATCAGCAGTTTGTGTGGCTGTCAGGACCAGATTTGACCTCAAAAAATAGGAAAACCTGTGACTTGTTGGATTTTGTGCCTTTGTAAGGACATTTTTGCATGCGAGGACCAGCGCAGTTAAAATTTCCAGCATATTTGAAAGCTTAAAGTTCCATAAGATTTTGTTTCAGATACTGAGGTTAAGTACAGATTAGATGTAGAAATATTTAACGGTCCCATATTTTTTCAACAAGTTAACATACAGTAGGTCTGTGAGCTCCGCTAAACAAGTCTCGGAAGTAGTTTGCTGAAAATACCTCTCAGATTAGACATTTTCACCTGCTTCTTCCCCCTCTATTTCAGTCCCTTTCAGAACAGGCTGTTCTGTAGTATTCCAAAATGCAAATGAGCCGCTGCTGCCCACACTCCACTCAGGAACTGGAGTGTAGACAGCACGGCGAGTGTTTACCTCACATGAAAATAATCGACATGGCTACTGCTAAGGGGCAGTTGGTAGCATAACGGTAGGGTGTTCGCCCCATGATCAGAAGGTCACAGGTTCGAATCCGGTCCGGTTACCACTGAGGTACTCGTCACCAAGGTACCCAAGCACTGCTCCCTGGGCGCTCGTTAGCTGCCCACTGCTCCTTCACGGATGGGTTAAATGCAGAGGTCACATTTAGTTGTGGTGCACTGTGTGGTGTGCTGTGCTGTGGTGTGTTCACAATGACAAATAATCACTCACTCCCTCATTAATAGAACAGCCATACATGTTCAACACAACACTCTGCCGGTAGAGTGTTGCGATTCCTACGCTAGCGCTTGCAAGAAAGCATGGCGGATCAGGAAGCACTAACAGTTCTACCTGGTGGATGGAGGTTCTCAGATAGGAGGGTGGAGTTTTTCAAAAGTCCCCAAATGTGACGTAGAAGTAGGGGAGAAATCTAAACGGCTTGTACACGATTTCTGACATTTGTAAATTAATACCAACGCAATTGACCATTTTCTATCAACCTTACAGTGTGTGTAGAGGCAGTACAGACCCAAATGGATGTTCAAAGAACAGGAAAAGTGTTTTTTTTTTTTTTACAATATGTGACCTTTAAAAACAGTAAGATATACTGTGTGTCTCTGGAAGTCTCTCGCAAAGAGCCTGTATGTAGAGTACATGCAGCACTTATCTTCTTCTCCCACAGAACAGGTCTAAAACACCCTTTAATTCTATTTAAAATCCTGTCATGCCACATGTGCACTGTACTAAAGCTGAACTATAAAAAGAGCTTGCCAATAATGTAAATTGACCACTTAATCCCCTTTCCACAGTGCCTGAGGTAACAGGGGTGATAAGAGTCAATAATTCTATTTCGCCACAGTCTCCTCTCCAATGAGTGATGAGCAAGCGCATGAGCAACGGATTGTGGCTCTTGTTAAAAATGGTAAAGAGGGAAAGGATCACACATATCAGATCCAGTGCTACATTTTTAGCCAGCGACCAGACCCCAACACCAAAAAAACACACACACACATCTGCTCTCCATGCGCACATAACACATAAATCACTTCCCTGTCCACTTGCTCTTGCGGTCAATATTGCCAACTTCAGCCCAGTAATCTGAGCAGTCGGGTTAATTTGAAAGTTCTCGCACCGAACGAATGGAGAGCTGTTGAACAATATAATATTTCCGAAAGGAATGCAAAAAAAACGAGTGGGATTGTGAGCTGGAGAAAAATTTCCGGGCAGGGCACATCGAGCTGAGATAATAACGAGTCTGACAGCGCAGGCCTTTTGTGGCCAGGGCAGCAAAAAAACTCTGCCATTAGGGATAACATGTAGCAACCGATGAGTGTGACAGACTATTATGCCCCTCCCCTGAAAACCAGAGGTGTTTGTATTGTGTGCGAACTTGGAAATAGAGAGAGGCTGGCCATGGCTGAAAGCAGACAGGGCCATGACCTTTCTGACTGGCCACATCCATGTTGTTGTCCCAAACCCCAAACCTGTAGCTGGGACAATTTGTGCGATCTGACAGGTCCCTCGCTGGCACTGGGAGCTCGTAAAAGGATGTGTTCTTGTAGAAACACAGCACTAACATATGCGGAGGAATAACACAATGTCTTGTAATTCGCACAGCGTGGCAAAAAGTGAGAGATTGGCATGCGGCGCTTTGCGTTGTTTTCTCCTGCTGTCAGCATTTTGCACATTCTTGGCTCGACACTGCAAGGTCTGGCACAGAGCTCCCTCATTTGTCTAAAAAAACACCCATACAAAGGATCAAGCCGTTCCAAATCAGATGCTTGCACAATAGATCTCACATTTTATATATGAAAATTCCATTGCCGCGATGCCCACTCTCAGGGGAACAAGCTGTAACACTTCCGGACTCCCTCCTTTGCACATAAACTCTGAATGTGTCTAATCAAATTAAGTGAAGTGCTTAAAGGTACAGCACCGAGGGTTTCCAGTGGCATAGACATAAACGTAAGCATTCCATAAAATGTCACTGTCAGCGGCCCTATCTGCATAGAGCAGGGGTGGGAAACTCCGGTCCTGGAGGTCCAGAGTCCTGGAGGTTTTCTGTCCTACCTGATCAGTCTCTTCTGGTGGTTATCTACCTTACACCAGGTGTGGTTGTTGTGAAATCCAGCTGCATGGAAAACCTCCAGGACACTGGACCCCCAGGACCGGAGTTGCCTACCCCTGGCATGGAGCGAGTACTGGTGTTGTGTTGGGAAATCACAGTAAGCATTAAGCATACAGCAATCAACGGATAGTTGTTCCAGCAGCCTCTACATATGACGGACCACGCAAGTGTATTTACAAAGTGCTGAAGAGAGGTCATGTGGTTAATAAAACGTTGGAGTCCAAGGGCCCTTCAAGCATTTCAAATTTGCCTGGCATGCTCGTGGCCTGAAGTACTGACCCACTGTGATGGTGACTATAAGATTAGAGGTTAAAATTCTGGTACAGCCTAGAAAAAACAGATCTTTAACCCCAGGTTTCTCCAGGAAGTCTGTCCCTGTAATTAGGAAGTAAGTCAATCTGGATAAGAGCATCTGCTAAATGTTGCAAATGTAATGCTTCTACTTTACCTAATTACTTTATCTGTATTTTTAACAAAATGGAAATGAATTTAAGTGAGTAATTACTTGTCATTGTGGACACACCGCAGCACAGCACAGCACAGCACAGCACAGCAAAAATGTGCCCTCTGCGTTTGACCCCTCTGTGAAGGAGCACTGGGCAGCTTTTTTGGCAGCGCCCTGAGAGCAGTGCTTGGAGATGGTACTTTGCTACTTTGCGCATGTGTACCTCAGTGCTACCTTTACCGGTCCAGAACTTGAACTGGTGACCCTCCGATCACAGGGACAACTCCCTAACCATTACACTACCAACTACTGCTATAGTGCACTGTATAATGCATACTGCTATATATAGTAATACTCAGGACAAATTTTCAGTTTCCTGATTGTCTTTGTAGGTCTTTGTAAAAAGTTCCACGTTAGAATTTGCTAGAATTTTGTTGTACTTTGTAACTGTGGATCTTGGCTATGTGTTATAAAGTGGCAAAGTATTAAACCATTTGAAATGGTCTTTTAAATCAGTCAGTACAAAACAATAACTTACAGCCGGCATTGCTTTTGCCAGATTCTGGACAGCAGTGTGCTAATGAATATCAATGAGCTTCTCACAGATCAGCCTGTCAATCAGACTGGATTAAGAGAATGGAAGCGCTGACTTGTTAGAGGTTAATGAGTAGTGACTAGGCCAATATATCACAGATGGCAATCGTGCCTCCCATTATCATGTCATTGCTGCATGAAGAGAGGTTTGTGTCTCTGGGTGTGTTTTAGACAAAAAGTATGTGTGTTCTGCACGGTGCTAAATTCCCCTATAACTAGTTCTGAACTTAGAGCAAATGTTGCTGCTCAGACATAAACGTAAACAACTGTTTATCATAACCTGTGAAGACTGTTAGAACTGTTAGACCACTGATCTAAACTTGAGGCAATGAAATGTGTTAGAAAATGCTTGGCTAAGTAATCTTCATTGATGTAACGTTATTGTAGCTTACTGAAAACTTTAAAATTCTACTTAAAATAGTGTTAAGAATTTTACATTACAATTTTTTTTATAATAATTTATAGTGATTTTATGTATAATATGACAATTTATTTCACACACACCAAAAAGTAATTGAATTTTCACAAAGGATACAACACGTCATCTGCTAATAATAATAATAATAATAATAATTAATAATAATAATAATAATAATGAAGTTAATTCAGTTCAAATCCAAGGAATATTTCTGAAAATATGTTTTGTAAAATTGTCTTACCGATATGTGGCACAGAAGATTAGTTTTAACATGGCGGTTATTAAAAAATGATAACAATGACCTCTTCCAAACGGGGAAAAGTGTCAGAAATATGAACCAAATGAAGGTAAGAAAATGTGAAGGCGGAGCTTAGAATTTTGCATTTAGATTTGTCCTTGGAAAAATCTTTTTCTGTGACTGCATCTGCTAAAACTTCATATAAATGCTAGAAGCTTTTGAAATAGAAATTTACTATAGACCTGAAATGGCTGGGCAGCATATGATTAGGGGAATGAGATTTTTTCCAGCGTGCCGCTAGGTTTTGATGGAGAAGCTGAGTACTTTGCAATACATTATCATGCATTCTTCTTTGCCACTAAACTTCTCCCAGTCCCTTAAACTAGCAGGATTCTAGTAAAGGTCCACCTGCGATGAGTAGACTTGGTTGTAGTCAGGATGGGAAGGTGTCATCGCAGGTGGACCTGAGAAGGATGGACAGGCCACTCAGTACTCCATAATCCCTTCCCGGGACACTGTCCTATTGATCCCACAACAAAAGTTACAACACACACACACACACACGCACACACACAAACCGCATCACCTCATTGCAGCGTGCAGGGTATAAAAGCACCACAGTCGGATGAAGCAGCTACGATGCAGTGAGTACATCTTCCAAATGCGCTTCTGCGATGTTCCAGCAAAACAGCTCTTTCCCCACTGGGACAGTACTACTAAATTTGTAGGCAGAGTTGATCTATTTCTGCCTGCAGAAATTTAAAGGGAAACGGGGGCGTGTGCAAGACGGAACGAAAAAGTGCAAGACGGAAAGCCGAAAGGGAAAGACAGAAATCACGCAACGAGGACCACGCAAAGCCTGTGCCGATCCTAATCCAGCTGGGTTGACGTGGCTCGATTATGAAGAAACATAATATCACACTCTCAAGATAAATGGCACACATGATTCAACCATGGCGTTTGATGCGACCGTCGGCTTTCCACTAATTTACTTCTCCGTCCAGTAATAAATGGTGCCTCTCAAACAAGAGGCACTGCTGGGGTGCAAACGCACATAATCATGTCATTAGAATGCTTACGGCGTCTTAACAATACAGAAACTGCGAGGAGTGAGGACCTAAAGTGTCTCGGTTTTGACAGCAGTGGGGATGAATGTAATTCTAAGTTAACTGTTCTCGTTTTCTCATTTATGCTCTGCTGAGCTGTTACTTATTTATGTATTTCCATGAACTTATTTCCCAAGAATAACCCAAGAGAAGACGAGCTTCGGACAACACCTTGAGTGAACACGTGTTCGTTGCTTCTCTTGGGGAGGCGTCCGTATGCTTTTCTCTGCAGCAAATCTGTTTTCACCGTGGAGGGATGACCCCCTCACCGGCTCACTGTTAATGCTAATTCTTACCTCGCTGCCCCTGCAGGGGTTGGCCAGCGATCGATACACCTTCTTCTGCTGAAAACGGCTCCGGAAATTAATGTGGTTTAGGTGGATACTCCTATGAATTAAGAGAGGTACTTAAAAACACGTTTCCAAGAATCAGCTTTAGTAAGAACTAAAATTGAACTGCTTTATTCTCTCATTATATATAACATTGCCGAAATACAACTGGTCATCGGGTCACAGTTGGGAATAAAACCCAAATCGAGAGGATGAGTCATTTCTTCGGGGCAGTTGAAAGGAGTGAGAAACTGTCATTAAGAAGGTGAAGATGGCAAACTATTCCTCACTACAATCATCATTGCTTCGTCCACTGGTTATCAATGTTGACCACAGATATGTTTCCGAAATGTATTCAGAGGTATAGCAGATGCATTGCAAATAAACAAACAAAATAATGAGAAAAAAATATGTTTTCAGTTTTCCCCCAGTTTTTTTTTTTTGCTCATTAGTGAGATTTTCCACTGACAGGTATAGCTGAGACAGCCAATGAAACAGACCATAAGACAGACCATGAAACTAGCAGTAAGACAGGACCTGGGACTGCCTGCAAGATGGACGGTACGATAAGCAATGACACGAGAGTGAGACGGGTAGGTCTCCTGCGACAGCATTGCATGACGCTTCCTCTTCACTCAAGCGGCAAACGCCTCCATAAAGCTCCCCAACAGCTTGCCGGCTATCATAGCCGACTTTGAAGCTCCATTAATTGCTGTTCCTCATGCTCCGTCATCTCGTGTTCAAACATGTGGGGCGTTCCTGCGAGCGCACACAACCACGCACAGGCCCCTTAATGCCAGGCTAAATTAACCGCGTGCTCCCCGCGCTTTAAAGCAGCAAGTTACAGCTCCGGCCGAGGATAATTGAGGAGCTGACACCTTGCTTTTGACGAGCCGGATGAATTGCCACGGCGCCTCAAGGTGTCGCAGACAAAGCGTGAAAAAGTCCGGCCATTACTCTCCCTCTCTGAGCATCCAGTGAGCTCACGAATCCTCTACCCCCCCGCCTCCCGTTTTCCTGAATTATTCACATCTCCAACGCAATACAGATATTAAGGAAGAGCAGCATTAACCTACAAAAGCTTCCCTTTTGCCCTGATTTTATCCAGCACCGTGTTTTTTTCCATGACTGTGCTGTGCAGCCTGTAATCGACACAAACCTCATAGCTCAACCTCCACACTAAGAGCCATCTCCAAATTTATTAACTTTTTTTTGAGCAGCAGAGATGCATTATGGTTGGCATAGGTACATTTATGAGGTAGAATGTTGCGACGCCGGGAGCGAGAGGTGAGCGTGGGAGAGTCTGCGGGTTAAACGATGCAGAAGCGGACGAGACGGAAGCTAGGTGAAATTCAGGGCATGGATAAAAAATCCTTATTTTTTATTTAGTGACCCGGCGCCCTTGAGGGAAACAACATAAAAAAGCATCTTAAACAACAGCAAAGGTCTCAAGTGGCACAGTCTGTTGGCAAGACTTCCTGGCTATATAATTTATATGCTGATCCATATCTCGGTCTAAAAGCCTCTCTATTCCTCTTAGGCCTGAAGACAGAAAAAAGCCATACAGTTGTTAGAGATGTGCTATTAATTTACAACAGCTGGGAAAGCAAACAACTGAATTTAACCTACAAAGAATAATGGGTAAAGCAGTAACTCACTTTAGAGATGGACGATCAATGACCCTGAGCCTTGATAGTGTGTTAGCCAGAGCTCTGTTTTAGAATACAGGACTTATCTGTCTCTCTGGACCCAAGACATAGCCACAATGCAGATCCTGTCTGTCGCTCTCTCTTTCACTCTCTCTCTCTCACACACACACACACACACACACAAGCCCAGCAGGGCCACTAGGAATCTTGGACCCCTGGAAAAGGTTCCTGTGGACCCCCATCATTATACAAATAAATTTATATATAATCTCAGCAAAGGTGCAGGACTCCTGTGGCTCCATAGGCCCCCTGAATCATTTATGATAACCTCTTGGTGTGTGCCCTCTCTCCCACACTCACACACACACACACACATCCTTGTACTTATATAGTAGTGAGGACCTCCATTGACTTCTATATTACTGTATGTAAATAATACTACACCTAACCCTAAACATAATCCTAACCATAACCTCAGTAACCAAAAGCTAATCTTTCTACACTTTTAGTTTTGCAAATAAACTAGTATTTTTTTGTAAAAGCAGTTTAAAGAAGTGAGGACCACTTTAATAAGTCCTCACTTCCCAAAAATGTCCTCACTGTGCTGGTTAAAAACTCATTTTGGTTTTCACTAGGTAGCAAGCGCAAGAACACACACACACACACACACACACACACAGTCTATGTATTACTATCTTTGTGAGGTCCTTCCATAGACTCCCATAATGACTAAAGTACCTAATTTTACACCTACACCTAATCCTAACCGTAACCTTAACCTCAGTAACCAAAAGCACATCTTTTACCTCTTTTAGTTTCTCAAATAAAACAATAAAGACTTTCAATAAAGTCATTTTTCCTCATGGGGACCTCTCAAATGTTCCCACAAAGCCCAAAAAACACATAAAAGTGATTTTAGGGGACAAAAGATCCCCACAATGCGATAAATACATGGCCACACACACACACACACACACAAACAGCACAGCAATACATCTGATAAGGCAAAACCAATATGCTCTAAATTCCACCATATGATGACACTGTAATTAATAATGGACTCTAAATTTAATTTACACAGTAACAGTTATCCTTGAGGGAGCTGATTATTTGAGTTGATAATTACCTTCATTAATCAGGATGATTGGCTAATAAATAAACCACACAAGGCAGCGATCTACAAGTCATGTAATGTAATAGTCATGTAATATTTTAGCACATAAATTGATTTTCACCTTTAATTACCTTAAATTTAGCCAATTAAAAAAGTCTACTTAGACAGAAGCCGAATTAAATCCCTTTTCAACCCCCCCCACCCCCCTCTCGTTTATCACATTCTCCTTCACGTTCGAAACCCATTCTTAAGCTCTATGCGTCTTCTTACCGACTGTGCTGCGGAGTCTGAAAATAATTGTTTGCAGATGACAAACTCGAAGTTTTCCGCGGTGACAGTGTATAAAACAGCCTTGTTAGAAGACGAGAAAGAGAGAATGTGCATGTAACCTTGCGATTCAGAACCACACGCTAACACTCGTCACACCGTGCCTCAGAAGCGGCGCTGCTGCAGTATTTTTATCTGAATTGTTTTGTCGAGTTCCAGGCCGCCGTGTACGGAACTAATATATACAAAATCCGTTCGACGGGAATCGACAAAGCTGCCTTTGATGAGATCCCACCCCCGCCCTTACCATGCTCAAAGCGGGCTCCTGTGAGAGGCGCAGACGAGCTCAACAACCGACTTATTCTGTTCCAAGCCCAGGCTGAGGAAGTGCCCTTGAAAGCAAACCTATGCGAGAGAGACAAACCTGCCGTTTCACGGTCACACCGAACTTAAGCCGCGTGAAATGAGTGACGGCCAGACTTGAGGCACATGGAGCTGAATTGACGAGTTAACCTGTTAGCCAGTGCTTTGCCAAAGATTATTCACGCCTTGAGTTTTTCTGCCATTAGTCAACTGAAAAGCACCTGATTATCAGACATGGGCTAAATTTTTTAATAATCTTATATTCTTTAAGCAAATGAAGGTTCCTAATGGAGTTAAATGACCTAGAACTATCTATGAGGCAGCCATGATCTAATTCTCTAAATATAAAAAATGTTTGCATGCTCTCCCATGCACGTGTAAGTTTCCACCGGGTGTTCCAGTTTCCTCTCACTGAAGGCACCAAAGGCATGCGATTTAAGTTGGTTGACTACAGTGCAAGGTGCAATCATCTACACCTTACACTTACCCATAAGTGCGAGTGTAAATGTAAAGCACTTTGCGTTTGTGAAACTGCTATATTAATGTAACCCTAATAAATAATAATAAAAAAAATAAAAAAATAAAAAGGGTTTCAATTATGAGTTAAAATTATATGACCCCCCCCAACCTCCCTCTCCTAAGTTACGCACCTGACTTCAGTGTTTCCCTTCTAGTTGTTAGCATGATTTACAGTGAACCATCCTTTAACCATCCTTCCTTCCTGTAGCATTATTTGGCCATTGGTGAGTACAAGCAATCAACACAAGCATTTTCCATCATAAAACTATAGGCCACCTTTTAACATAATGCCACTGTTGTAAAATTTGATGTTGTTAATGCTCAGTTTGCATTATGTCTTCATTCTGTTTTATCTGCCTTGAGGAATATTATACATTTTAAATTAGTCACTAATGCTAAATCCATTGCTTTACTAAAAGATGTGCTAACGATGAGCTTTTTATGGTTTACTTTGGAAGCACTGTAGTTTTATCACACCATTGCTAATAACCACCAACATTGGCTAATCACGTAGCTTAATTTACATGCAGTAAGATCCTTAGCACCACATTTTTTCATCCAAAATCTTAATAAATTTTCCTTCACATCTTACCTTGACCTCATCCTCATATTTTCCATTGAGAGAGGTCCATAAACTGTTTTTTACTTCATATAGGACCCACATGACCAGTAAACATACAAGAACTAATAATAAACAAAAAATAACCTATTCCTCTTGCAACTATGTGTGACCGCTAGGATTATTTTATTATAAAGTGCTGCCATTTATGCTCATGGCCTACAGTGCGTGTGCACTGAGTCTGCATAATTTATTTTGCTTGTACTTATCAAGTGAATGGTTCCCTTGGCCTTCTGCAGACGGTCAGGCATTCCGCCTGGCTTAGTGCATATAATTAAATTGCCTTTGGGGTCACATTTACAAAAACCTTACAACACAATTCCTAGAAGGAGTTTTCAAACCATACTTTCTCATTTCTTGAAAACATGCACAAAAATAAGGGAAGCAAATTAGAAGGTGATGTGAGACCAAGTATTTGTCACTTATCTTTAGGGCAAAACTGGAAAGTTGAATTTTGTTGGTCTTTTTATTACCTTACCAACTCTGACTGGTTTATAACCAGTTTTTAAAGAAATCCAGCAAAGATTCCGTCTGACTGGTCTGACTTTCAGCACCCACCTATTCTAGCTGAGCTTTCCCCATTAAGCATTGCATGATGAATGATATTTCCCTCACAGTGCATTTGTGTCCATCTCCTTTAGCTGTTTCCCGAGTAATAACTCATACTCCCAGACTTGCAAAAGGGAAAAAGGACTAGCTGATAGTCCAAGCTTTATGTAAGTTATTTTTCTACTTTTACGATTCCATTTTGAGGCAGTTATTCTTAATGTTCACTCTCTGCTTTGCTTTCCATGAGCGTATGCGAACATTGCATTTACTCCACCCTGTCCTGCATTTTGATGACTGCGCGAGGTTGAAGAGGAAAGTAATAGTGCCTTCTTCAAAGTCAGTGCATAGGTGTATTTTGAACATCGTTGAAATTCTATTTCTGCGGCAAATGACTGCTAAATAGCATACTGTTTAACTGCATGTAATTGTTAATCAAAACAATTCTTTGAAATCAATGCAATTCTTTGATCTTTGTGCCACTAACTGCTATTTTGATGAGACATGCCTGTGTGTATGTCAGCAAACACTACGTCAAGCAGTAGTATAGTTTAATGATTACGGAGTTGCTCTGGTGATTAAACGATGGGGTTGCAGATTAAACTGTAAACTGTTTACTGTAAAAACATGTCTTCTCATCTCTCCATTTACTTGTATATAGCAGAGATGACAATAAAGTTTACTTTGACTTCGACTGTAAAATCCTGGACTGGTAAATGTACCCATGAGGTGTCATTTGCAAGCTAACAGCCGCCCACTGCTCCTGCTCAGATGGGTTAAAAATGCAGATGTTGCACTTTGTCATGGTGCACTGTGTGCTGTGCTGGGTTACAAATGACAAATAATTACTGACTTTTGACTTTTACTGACCTGGCAAGATGGAGGATGGGGTCCCCTCCGAGTTTTGGGTTCCTCTCAAGGTTTCCTCCTCCTAGAGGGAGTTTTTCCTTGCCACTGTCGCCTCAGGCTTGCTTGTTGGGGGTTTGGGCCGGTTATATGTAAAGCGCTTTGGGACAGTGACAATGAGCAATGGGACAGTGAGCGCTCTATAAATAAAATTGAATTGAACTGAATGCTTTAGGTACTGTCCGCAACTTTTATTACTTCACACTATGCTCAGAAACAGCACTTTTAATAAGCAATCGTAGATTTATATTACCACACTGACAGTATGACTCAACACTTTAAACGGCATCTGTCTTGTGACATTAACTGCAATTAATATCTGCATGAAAATAATGTAGAATATCAGTATAATAGCTTGGCACTTGCCATATTTATGTGTTTGCCATCCTATTGGTTGTGTGTTTTTGGGATGAGACGGCATGATCCTTTTGGAACGGTAGAGGCCTGATGTCCAGGTTTAAAGCCAAAGGAACTTTACAAGGGTAGGACAGAGTCAGGATGAGTTATGGTGTGGGGAGAAGGCAAACTCTCTCGCTGTCTTGCCTCTGTAATGCCAGTGCTGTGGAGACAGGTTCAGGGCCATGACTAACAGGCAGAGCAGGTGCAGATAAGTGGAGGTCAGACTGTGGATATCTGTGGTCAGGAATTACTCAGCCTCTCTCTAAACATGCCTCCATTTATGGAGCCTTCATTAGATTCTCATATAGAGAAAGAACAATCTTCACATGGCTGGTGAAGTTTGTTCTAAGTCTTTATGTTGATGGGGCAAAAGTAGTCACCTGTAGTGTCCATTCTGACTCATACTGACCAGCTGACTGTACTGATTTGTTGCTTACGATGGTAAAATGCCTTTACCCCTTACATTCCTAAGAGAATTTGAGGCACTTCTCTATACCTGTGTTTTTAAGCTTATTATAATGTGCGTTGAAATGTTCAGGGTAGGTAATGGTATGCATCTCTAAGCCAAAATCATAGTGATCAGTCTATAATTGGCGTTACAGCAAAGGAAAACACATTTTGATCTCTAGGGGGCACTAAAATGCTACATAAATGTATGTGATGTTGTAACAGAGCTTTTATAATTTACATGAAATGAAAACCACCCAATTCCTATATAAACACTGTTAGAGGTTAGTTTCTTTATAAGCATAACTTATTGAAGCTGTCATAACAAACAAGAAGCTTCACTATCAACTCACAAATTTACGTTTGCATCTTTAATTCTTTTTCCTATCATTTCTACGTCCTAACTCATTATCTCTTGATATGATTAATGTAGTTTTGTGTTTTTACCTTATGCCATTTCACTTTATTTTTCTACACACATACACAGACACTGCTGATGGTAAGTGCTGACCCTTTTGTGCTGCTTTTTGCGACTTGTGCTTGGACCCCATTCGTTGTCACTTGCGACTATATTTCTATATTCAATTGGGAAAAAGGGAATACTGAAGTTTTGGGGTCATTTTGTGCCTGGGCAACTTGCCCGCCTGCCCTCTTTGACTAAAGCTGCCCCGCAGAGAAAAATAAATACATATTTTATTATCTGATTAAAATTATTGTTCTGTTTCTCAGCACGGATGCTAGGCAGGTAGGAAGCTGCGTGTCATTTCCTCTCTGTTAAGCAAAGGCAACGTTCCTGAGGTCGGCAGAGTTGTTAAGAAGAAGAGGAATTAATTCGCAGTGAATGATACATATAGTGAAATTGTAAGTTAATGTCAGCAATTGCTAATTGCTTAACTTTACCTACGCTCACTTAAGGGGAAGAAAAGGCGATATTGTAGTTGGATATTTTAAGATTAATTTTCTTAGGAGAGGAAAGGTAGGGAGAAAAAGAAAGCAAGTCAGAAAACAGTTTCTGATAAATGCTCTTTAAAAAATGAATTAATTGATGGAGCCTATGTAGGGACGATAAAATATTTTCATTGTGCGCGTGCTCCTAACCACATAGGTCTGACAAAAAAAAACATTCATTTTAACAGGAAGAATAAATGTTGGAAGTAATCCTTGTTTGCTGTGATTATGCATTACATTATTTAATATTTTTGTCAAAATGCCTAAATCCTGTTGCTGCAACCAAAAAGAGGATTTTTTCCAGGGTGGGGGTGCTCTTTTTTCAGATCAGAATAATGTCCCCTTAAATTCCTGTACATGTCCCTGATTTGGACTCATTTTAGTCTATAAAATCTGGTCGTTTTGGCCGTTCTGCGAGAGAACTTCATTTCCCACAAACCGCCGCGGCACAATAACGCGGTGGACCCGTGTCCAGAATAAACAGTGAAAATATCAAGTAAACAGCTGTATTGTGAGTAGGACGTTATTTTTGTTATTTATTAGCTAAAATATGAGTTCCGACTGTAGTAAAAGGGAAGATTCGAATGAACTGTAGCATTACTGAATGTTAGAGTACCACATGAGAGTCACCAGCTCTCACACGTACCGCATTTGTGTTTACTTAATAATGTTATTTATGTGTTTTTACGCAGTTACTTCTGTTTTTGTGCACGGAATTACTCACAAAAAAGTTACGTAACGTAACTTACGTTACGTTAGCACAATAACGTAACTTACGTTACGTTAGGCATGTATGGAATGCGGTATATGGAATAGTCTTTGTTAGTCGGCGCCATCATTCTTACGTAACAGGCAGGGAAGTTGGCAACCTGGGGAATGTCTTAATAATCAGTACTAAAGGTCTTACCTGGCACTTCGGGCAGGTCAAGCAAATTTAAATGTTCACTCATAAAACAATACAAATATTTGGCTTATCCTTGCTTGGACAATGTATGACGCTTGGTCTTGTTGCAGAATTAAAGAATGAAATATAATATACACTACCAGTCAAAAGTTTGGACACACCTTCCCATTCAATGTTTTATTCTTTATTATCATGACTATTGACATTGTAGATTCTCACTGAAGGCACTATGAATGAACACATATGGAATTATGTAGTGAACAAAAAGTGTGAAATAACCCAAAACATGTTTTATATCTTAGATTCTTGCAAATAGCCACTGTTTGCTTTGATCACTGCTTTGCACACTCTTGGCATTCTCTTGATGAGCTTCATGAGGTAATCACCTGAAATGGTTTTCCAACAGTCTTGAAGGAGTTCCCAGAGATGCTGAGCACTTGTTGGCCCTTTTGCCTTCACTCTGCAGCCCATCTCATCTTAAACCATCTCAGTTGGGTTTGGTCAGGTGACTGTGGAGGCCAGGCCATCTGGCGCAGCACTTTATCACGTTCCTTCTGGGTCAGATAGCCCTTACGCAGTTCATTCATAGTTTTGATGCCTTTAGTGAGAATCTACAATGTAGATAGTCATGAAAATCAAGAAAAAACATTGAATGGGAAGGTGTGTCCAAACTTTTGACTGGTAGTGTATATACACATATATTTTCTATTGCATTTCATGGCTTGTTGCCTTCAGATTCCAATTGTCACAAATATTTCTGAATAAGCTGATGTAAATGAATGCACGAAACCTTGAAAACTCTCATTTATGCATGAAGTATTTAATCAAATATATTCTGCTTAGGTGAAGGGAGTTCATAGCTGTGAGGTAATTAGATGGATATGACAAATTGCAGTATACACTAGCAAACTCAGAGAATACTCTAATTACAACTGTCTGTGCAGTATCTGGAATATTTGATCCACTTGATGGGCCATTCAGGCGTTGGACACTGACATCCTTTAAATGTTAACAGTGTTTACATTTACAGAGAAAAGTGTACCTTGAGCATTGACTAAGCCAATCTACAGAATAAAAAAACGAATGGATTTCCACTTTGCACATCATGTTTCATGAATGGTGATTGGTACTGAAAGTCCTTGTCCTTCTAAAGTATTTGTTTAATTATAGAGCTTGACTAGCAAGCTGGCTGCGATGAAGCCTGTATTTAGCGAGTCAACAATGGAACAGGGTCATGGCCAATTCGGAGACAAAAAACCTTTCACTAATCTGAAACCTAGACAAACCAACCATTTCATGTGAATTTATTCTGCCGTGAAAATGCACAAGTGCCATAACAGTGGTGAAGCAGCGTCGAAGAGTTTTAATGATAAAAGAAGGATGCTCTTATGTTCTTCTGAACCTGTCTACCCTCATTTAAGCATGTTGAATGGTTAAAAGCAATAAATGTGTTTACAAGTTGAATGTAAAAAATGAAATATTTCAAATCCAGTTGCAGTGAGATCCTGTCACATAAATCTAAAACCTCTATATGCCCGGTGAAGCGGCTGGCTATGGTGGCATATTTCTCGGGTCGGGAGCATGCGTTGGCAACCCGCAAAGCTCCATCGAGCAATTTGTCAATTGGCAGCAGAAAGCTGAGATTAGGTCCACTTGGAGAGCCCACTGTTTCACTGCTTTGACACATTAATTGTGAGGGGGTGTAGGCTAGGGCCTCCTGGGTAATGTTCTCTCCGTCACTCTTCTCTAACTTCATCTCAACCTCCACAAGGATTTTTAAAGAGATGCACGGCAGTAGGGAGCTCTGTTCAATATCCATTCATGTAACCTGCTCCACTAATCCATCTCTACTTCCTCTGCCACCCGTCGCTCCTTTTCCTCCTTTAGTTCCATCAACTTTTCCCCTTTTTGTCAGTGTCGTGGAAGCAGATCATGATCTTCTGTTTGCTTCGAGTTTGGGCCGAGCCGGGCTGATGTCTGCACAGGTCCCTGGAGTTTGAGTTTGAGGTTTTTAGAATTTGCTGTGATTTGGCTAAAAGGGCTTGCAGATTTGAAGTGGATGCCATGCTCCTGGCAAAACGACCGAGATGGAGTGGCTGAAAAGGTCAAATTTAACGGAAGAGCATGATGCCATTACACACACACACACACGCACACACACACACACAAATACCAAAGCTTCTGCCTCTTTTGCAGATTTAGGATATGTAGGAAAGAATTTAAGTTGAATTTTAGAAGGCTGACTCCTCTCAGAGGAGTATAGTGGCGCAGTTGCCTCACACTCTGAGTCGCGTGTTCACTTCCGGGTTCCGGCAGGTGTTTTATAGGTGTTTGCTCACACCTATAATTAAGAATGAGTGTTTCAGAAAATAAATTAACGAATGAATGACTCCGCTCTATCAAAACTTTTTTAAGGTAACACACCACAGCACAGCACACAGTGCACCACAATGAAATGTGACCTCTGCATTTAACCCATCCGTGAAGGAGCAGTGGGCAGCTAACAAGCGCCCGGGGAGCAGTGCTTGGGGACGATACCTTGCTCATGAGTACCTCAGTGGTAACTTTATCGACCTTCTGATCACGGGGCGAACACCCTACCGTTATGCCACCAACTGCCCTGACTTTTACCTCGAAATGTATAAAATGTGTAGTTTGCTGCTGTGTTGCAAAGCCACAAAATAGGAGGTCAAGAGGTCATAAGATGACCAGTGATAAAACAAGATTCAAGATTCATTCCTTTTGGTCACATACCTGTACCTGTAGCGAAGTGTAAATCTGCTACACTCCTGAACTCCCAGGATAGGCGCCGCTCCCCCCGCGTCCGGAGTTGGGATTAAGCTGTTCAGATAATGAATGAATGTACAAATGTCCAACTGAGCATGAACGGGTTAGATTTGGCTGCCAAATTTGAACAAAACACTGATGAGTCTCTGCCTGTAATTGTAAAGTAACTACAGGTAAAATTACATGTAAGGAAAAATTTTGTCTACAGGTCGACACAAATATAAGAATATGGTAAAATAAAATAAAAATAGCTAATGCAAGAGCAGTTTTCAATGTTGTCTCATTCAGTTTGGTACTTTTGATGAAAACTTTTCCAAACGAACAATGTGATTATCATTGGACAGTTGCCTTTGTCCAAAAAGAATGTCTTGCCTGCGAAGTGTGTTTAATTATGCAAAGGGAGAGTGCAGTTTCATTACTGCTTTGGAGATGGGTTTGGGTAAAGGTCGGGATAATATACACACCTGTCTCTGACGGCTAAGACTTAGCCCCAGCTTTACTCTTTCAGCAGAACTGCACTGACACAGATTACTTCAGAGCGCTTAGCAACTGTAAATGCAACTATTTGTGTTTATTCGTATTTGTGTCCTGAATTCATATCTGAATTCATGTCTTGAAGTCTTACCTCCTGTGTGCAATGATTAGACATTTTCAGACATGAACATTATCTCCAAGCTGCAATTAGAGCATTTGTTGTAAACATTTGTTATAAAAGCAACATAAGACTAAGAAAACGAGACGGTAAAAGAGCCTGAATCCCTGCATGATTTTTAAGCACGATAACTCGACAAACATTACAGATTGTTCCTATTTTTAAGTACCTACTCTGGGTTTTTTTTAAAAATGGGATGGACAGATCAATTATTATGGATTATTGCAAATATTCACAGCACAAAAATATTTATATAGTTTAACCAGGAGCATAGAATGCTTTAAAATGATGTGCAAATGTAATGGCCCTTGTAACATAACTTTATGATCTATCTTTGCTCCACTAATTAAAAAAGAATTGTTTGTGAATAACATTAGCAAATCTGTAGCTTTATTTGTACTGTTTCAGTCAAGGTGCCTACGACAATTCAGATTTACACATAGAACTGTGTTGTGTTTGATGCTGACCTTTAGGCCATTTAGAAAGCTTTCTCATTAATGTCACAACTGCTCTTTTCAAACTTACTCATTATGGAAATGCTGGTGACCAGTATTATGGAATACATTGGAATATGTACATGGAATAACTCATTTATGTTAATACATTTAGGTTAACCAACACAACCAACTGCTTCATTTGTATTCAGATATTTTTGTGGGTTTGGTGTTTTGGACTGTATTAGACAGTGCTGGCACTAAAATTACCCGATAATGTGTTTAAATGAATCGAAGTCTGCCCTTTCCATACGAGCAAAAATGTTTTTTTTTTAAATCAATCATCACTTATAATTACACGGGTCATTGTTTAATGTTGAATATTGAATTGCCAAAATTAACATGCTCATTAATTGGATTGTGTTTCACTTAAATGATGGTATATTGTTAAACAGAGGAAAGGTGGGCTGTGCGCTGTCCTGTGGTGTGTTCACAATAACAATCACTCATTTAATTCACTTAGAAACTCAGCTAGACATAGTGACATAGTACAGGGAAAACAAATGTTTATATTTAACGTCAATCATCTTGCTTTATTCTAGATTTTATTTCATGTAAAATCACCTTGGAAACTTTGAATCAAGAGTAATATAGTTCAGATTAGTGAATAGTTTCTGGCATTTACTTAGAGAGTCAAACAACAATTTTTCTTCTTACTGTTTGCTCACATAAGAAAAACACTTAAAGCAGGAATTCTAAATATAACAAACTTTTTAAAAATTGTTGTTACCTAAAGCTATGTTCCTCAAGGTCATATCCTCAGACAGGCCTGCGTAGTCATGTACTGTAAATGACAGTAATTAAACAGCGTGTGGGAGCTCATGCATTAAACAGTGTTGCAACAGTTGTTGCTTTACTTGTCCAACTTAGCAGGCCACCTACATTGGCCCTAGTGGCAGGAGTTCTTGGCCTTGATGGCGGCTCAGAAGCCCAATAGCATGTCGTGTCTTATTTATGAGCATGAAGAGTGGTTCATGATCTGACATTATGATTGATCTTAATGGCAAATTGTTGGTTGTGAGTAACAGCATAAGTGGAGCTCCCCTAATATTTTAGGGTTTTGAAATGCATGGAGAGCAAGATTGATTGCTTGGCTGCAATTGTGATGCATTAGGTTATTCGTCTTAGACACACACCCATGCCCAAGCACGCACACGCGCACACACACACACACACACCTGCGCACAAAGCAGCACCTTTCAATTTATTGTCTACTCAAGCAACTTGCTCCCGATTTTCTTTTACTCTTTGGCGGAACAATGCCCGTGTCAGTGGAGCTGGACAATCACAGCAGAACAGCAAACACAGCTATTCTGTGTTGCATATTGTTTCCCTACGATGCATACAAATAACTGTTTATTTCACCTTTCACTTATTGCTCCTTCTCATGCCAGGCCCGACTGCCATTCCGCGACCGTCCAGAAAAGTGGAATTTACAAAGAGTGGTGGTTATTAGTCCTCCATTACAGCTTCCTCTCTCTGTAAACATCCCCTATATGACTACGGCTGAATACATTTGTGTGAAATACTCTCCCTGCCTCACGGACTCTCTCCATCTTATCCACCCCCGTCCTTAGCTCACTTATTTTTTTTCGGGGCTCCACGGAGGCGTAACGTATCCCAGAGAAATTGGTGGAGTTCCCGCGCTGCCGTATGTCTTTCTTCAGGGAAGTGTGCGGCTATACCGCCACACTTTTTTTAGAGCTTGCCTTAATGCTTCTTTCCATCTTTTGCTATTAATGAGGCGGCTCATCCATATTCGTCCTGATTAAGCAGGACCTTGAGAGGCTGTTTACTCTCTGCTCGTTCAAAGTGAAAATGGAATAGGAAATGGACCCCATGCAAACATATGAATAAATAGATTCTGTTTTTTCTGGCGCTGTGTTCTATAGATATGAAAAAAATCGAAGGAAAGGGAGAGCTGTTTCATGTGGACATGGTCCATGCTGGAGTCAGAAATATATCTGTTTTTTTAATGTTCAGAAACAACAAATTCTTAATAATATCTCCCCCAAGAGGCAAAAAATATGTTTTTTTTCCCCAGTGGCCTTTTCGAACAGTTTGTCCAATATCATCTGAAAATTTCAGATTTTAGAAGGTCTTATAGAATTCAACGTTTTTGTGCATGGGAGTCATAGGATTCTTGAGAAGTCTGGAATTTTATTTTATTATGGTGGGAGGAATCGTGGGACCGCTTATGTATAGGGCCTAGAATTTGGCGCTACTCCCGTCTTTCAGTGTCAACCAATCTCCGCGTCAGCGTCAACATCTCACTGTGATTTTCTTTAGATGGTGCTTTGAGGAGCCTTTTCTGCTGCTGTTTGTGTTGAGGTCTTTCCCACTTTAGAGGCAGCTATGTGCATGCCCACGCTGCAGCAAAACGTCCACCATGTTTCATAAATGAGTTAACCAGAGTTTTCCGTGTTTTAGTCTTCCCACGTCAGTTGACATTTTGCTGTCTTCTGATTCAGACTTTGCCTCTTGTGCTTCTGCTCTGCTGTTAAGACCTTCTGCATGCAGTAGATTGTTGCTGCACTCTGCAGGTTGTTGCTGATTGTGAGTGACACTTGTTTAAAGGCTTTTCTTAATCACTTTTCATGTTTTCCTATCACCAACTCGAGGTATCCTGCAGAATTTTCTGTACGGAATAAGCTCAGTCAGAATATATTTCCAATTGGCTTTAGATGAATACTGTTAATCAAGGAACACCACTTGTTGATTCACTAATGTTCTTAGGTTTTTCTGAACAGTCCAAGTCTTTACTGATCATCTCATGCACAGTAATCTTTTTTCTTAAATACATTTCAGTTGTTTCATTTTGAACTTTCTGCAACGATTTCTGGTTGCAGAAATGTCAATTGGTTAGTAAAAAAGACAGATTAAAGGCAAAAGCTTGGTAGCCTCTCAGCATTCCAGGCATTTTTCATTCTGCACGTTAGGCAATGCACATAGCAATTGACACTTGTAATTATCTATATTTACTTAAGACTCAATCAATGCATTTGTTTACTTCAAGGAAAAGGGTCAAAAGGTCAAGGGGCGGTGGCAGCCTTGTGCTGAAATACTTGGAATTAAAGTCATGGGTTCAAACCTGTCTATAGCATGCCTCTAGTGCTACCGTCACTGTGACGCATTCATTAAGCCCCTCTGAATTACTGCTCTTGCCAAATTAATATGTTATTATGCTAAAATTAATAATTGTGAAATTAAATCTAGGAATAATTGTATTCTGAGAAATGTATTATCAGAAATTTAAAGTATCCCTTTGCCTTGCATTTTTTCATTTTTAATCATAACTGTGCCTCAAACATTTAGACGCCTCTCTCCTGGTGAAAACACAGCACAGGTTTCTAGGTATTGCCTCCATACTGCTTGTGTAATAGCATAATCTACAGACTTTGTTTAGTCCGCCTTGGGAAATGCGGTGGAGGCAACAAGCTTGTGTACAAAGAAACACTCCCCTAGAGTTTGCGTTAGTTGAGGCTCCAGAGGCGTAATGACACAAAACATGCTGAACTAAAGAGAAAGAGAAAGACAGAACGAGTGAGTGAGGGAGAGGTGTGGGATTACTCCGTATGTGCACCTTTGCTGTCTTTATAGCTGAATTTGATTAATGGCATTAATCTGAGGATGCGTGCCTTCTCAAAACCGCCTATAGACACAACAAAAACAAACGCTGTCATGATAGCAACGGAAAAGGCTCCCGCGTCTTCTTAAAGTGAGTCTGAGTGATTATTTGTCATTGTGAACACACCACAGCAAAGCACACAGTGCACCACAATGAAATGTGACCTCTGCATTTGACCCATCTGTGAAGCAGCAGTGGGCAGCTAGCAGTGCTTGGGGATGGTACCTTGCTCATGCGTACCTCAGTGGTAACCCTACCGGTCCTGGATTCGAACCTGCGACCTTCTGATCACGAGGTGAACACCCTACGGTTACGCCACCAATCGCCCCATAAAGGATGCACACACAGATTAGAGTCATATAAAAGTCGATATTAGTAGATTGAAGGACTGATTACAGAAATAATGGAAGTGGGCCATATGGGCTTGGGGCATCTGGGGGTTCCTCTGGGGGGGGTTTCCTGGGGGTTCAGCGCTGTAGCTGAGGTCCTGGCCTGGATGGGGTATGTTGGTGGCTCTTGGGTGGTGTTTTTCTGGCGGCCACTGGCTGCTGGGGAGGCCTGTGCCGGCAGGTGTGGGTTTCCGGTCTGGCGGCCGTACTGCTCCGGGGTCCTGGGGCGCCTGCTCAGGCTGGCCGGGCTGGGTCCTGGTGGGTGCCGCCAGGAGTGTGGGCTATACAGCTGGCCCCGCCCTCAGCGGGGCTCACGATCGGTGAACTGCTCCTGGTGGATGATGTCACCATCTGTCAGGATGCACACTGCAGGGGGATCCAACAGAGGTGGAGGATACTAACCTGGTGTTTACGTTCTTTTATGTAGCTTGGATGATGACTGAATGTTGGGTGGGGTAGCCTCTGCTGCCTGGTGGGCCGCCTCGCCTCAGGCGGGGGTCGGTGTCGCGTCGTGGCCCCAAGTTTGATGGCTCAGTTCTCATTAAGTTTTGGGCAATGGGGTTTTGGGAATATGGGGAGCTGGTTCTAACAGGGGGGCAATTGCCCCTCAGCCTTTTTTCCTCCCCATCCCTGGCTACTGCCTCCCCGCCTTATTGCACCAACATACATAGTAGGCTTGAGATGCAGTGCTTGCTGGAGTGGTGGAGTTTTCCTCTCACTGCGTGACCACCTGCATCTCAACTCATACACCAGCACCCAGACACCTCATTACTACTGCCCACACACACACACACAGGGCTTGGGGTGGGCACACCACGATGGCCCAGAGGGCGGATGTTCACCCAGCCTAACTCTGGCGCCAGTGCCCACTTCTCACTTTAATTTGCACGAGACATGAGATGGGTGGGCTGTTGGACATGAAGCTGGCAGAGGGTACAGTGTCTTGCCTCTCTGTTTTAAGCACTGTGAGAACAACACACACACGACACTCACATTTGAGCGGGTGGGTGAGGGGCATCGGGGTCTTCACACCCCTGTGCCTGTTCGCTGTCCGGGGGTCAGCGAGACTAGCCAGTCCGGCGGGTCTGGCTGGTGGTGTTCTGTCACATGGGACCGGGTATCTTTATTTGTGTGCATGAGGGTGTGGGGAACGATGTCATGTGATATGTGTGCTCTTCAAATGTCCATGGTCAGGTCAGGCTTAGACTCCACCTCATTCAACATCCAGCCCTCTGCCCTGCCACCAATACCTGTCAGGAAGGCGCGAGCCCTGTCAGCTGCAAGCAGGTTCTCACCTGGGGTTGATGTCAGGAAGTGCTGGCCTGCCTTCGGCGGTCGCCTGGCCTCCTGGCTTTTGCTGGGCCCCAGCCAGGCCCTGATCTCCGCCCAGGACCGACTGCTCGGGTGGCGCCGGGCCGGCAGAGCCTGCGGGCCTGTCGCCAAGTGCCCCTGGCTGTGCTTGCACTGGCTGCTGGATGACCTGAAGGGTTTCCTCTGCCTTTTTTCTGGGAGGGAACCATAGATTTCCGTGGTAGCCTCTTCTCAGACCTCTGCCCCAAATTCCCATGCTCAGTCCGGCCCTCCGCGGGTTCAAGGCTCACATGGAGGAACCCAAGAACACACACACACACAGGTGTATACACAAGCATCCACACTGGTGTAAAAACTGTGCCTACAGACACACACTGTCTGGATCTGTTGTTCCTTCAAAATATATTTTGTAATATTAGTTATGCAAGTGCTTGTTCAGTAACATTTTAACATTTAGTATTTACTGTGATTCATACACATGTTGGTTGTTACAGTAATTTCTTTTATTGTTGTGCCTCGTTGTTTTCTTTGTTTTTTGTCAGCAGGCAAGCAGAAGCAGATTATCTGTTTTGTTTTGTTTTTTCTCTCTTTCATCCTCCTTTTTCTCCTCTGCTGGGGTTCTTATCAACTTTGATTATCCTGTTTGTTTATTTTATTTACTGAAAATAAAATAATTTAAAAAGTCGTCTCCAAGAGGGTGGCCGAAAGAAATAATGGAAGTGTGCAAGAAGCACGGGTGATAT
Organism: Distichodus sexfasciatus; assembly: GCA_032718565.1. Lineage (NCBI taxonomy): Eukaryota > Metazoa > Chordata > Actinopteri > Characiformes > Distichodontidae > Distichodus > Distichodus sexfasciatus. The sequence continues at coordinate 1,186,462 of JAVGVS010000063.1, read as the reverse complement.
TTTCTGCTTGACAATACAGAGCAGCTTTGTTGAATGTTGCCAATGTTGCTGGCTGCTCACATCCACAAAGATCATGCCAAAGTTTTCCACTGATGCCAGCACAGCTTCTAGAGAGCGGGATGCAAAATGAATCAGGCATAGGCAGCATCATATTAATTAAAATCACCAGGCCATGGCTGATTAACAACACAAACAAGTCACACTGGATGAGACCTTCAGACTTACAGGGTAACATGCATTGCCAAAGAGAGAGATATAATTACTGTTCATCTTGGACTTGGGACAAACTTATATGAACCCAGGAGGTCTGTGTACATTACCCAAAACAGAATGGATGAAATATATACACCTAATCCCGCACAAAACCCATAAACATTTTAAGAATTCTTACAATGTTGCTGGATTTCCTGCAAAAAAAGAATTTACCCTTTAAGCTCCTAATGAATATTAAGATCTATTTAGAAGCGTGAAGAGAGACATGGCAGATGTGGAGTTTGAGGTGGGGTGAGGGACAGACTAACCCTAGATCCCCCCTCTCTGAGACGCTGACAGCCACCGTTACAAAAGTCAGGTGAGCTGAACTGGACATTACATCACTGAACTGTCATTACATCTCAGGAGGCCTGGCTCAAAAAAAACCTAACTATAATAACCCTTACACCATGCCAATGCTTAATCAAATCCATATGTCACCTCATTTATATGGGGATAAATCAGAATGAGGATAAGTATCTGCTTCCTAGATTAATAGACCTTGGTAGGGAATAAAAGTTGATTAGAAAATGCTTTAGGGCCACATCAGAAAGCACTCAGCTTCCACTATTCTATATTTTCCCAAGGAATGGCCCAGTTAAACTTCAAAGAAAAAGGTAAGAAAAAATACTCATCCCCTTGTTTTTTATGCTATGAGCCTCACACTTTTTATGCCTCTGATCCAAAAGCACATCAGAAGGAGGCTATTATCACTGATGCAAATGGTCTCAATTGAGTGAGGGAAGAACTGTCATAATAAGTAACTTGGCACTTTTACACGATGGAGGCTTTTACAACACCCTTAATAGCTCCGCACTTCTATAAACTCTCAGTCAAGGATTGCATCCATCCTGTGTGGCTTTGACGGACCTGGACAGATCTGGGTCTGTTCAAACTTTTCCCAGCGATTGAGTTAACATCACAGAGCGACTACTGTGCAAATGCACTCGGAAAACTTTAGTGTAACCTCACAGGACTGTAAGTAAACAGTCTTGGGGAGACAGATGGACATAAAAGACAGATACGCTCTATGACAGATGGAGATATTTTTTTCCCGACCAAAGAGAATGGCAGGTTCTATTTTACACCTTTAATGTTGTTTTTACTCATCGCAACTTGGATGGAATAAATATCTTGCTTTTCTCTGGGCACCGTTGGAGAGTGGAAAAATCGATAATGCATGTTATGTTGCAGCTGCAGAGATGACGGAGTGAGCAGGCGAATGTGAGAATGAGGTAATATTAGCACACGTCAATTTCTAAAGTCTGCTTTCTGGCCCAACTCTCCAATTAAATGCTAATTGCATTTCTCTCTGGCTGATGTAGTGCTGCACTAAAGAGCGCCCAAATGTGTGCGTTTGGCCCAAGCTTCCTTGTATGTGACTGTGCCAAGAACATGGGCAGTCCTACAGTTCCGCTGTTCTTTTCCAGGGTGAATGGCCTGATGTGGGTAGCTTCGAACACTACGTAGATTTTACAGCTCGAGGCTGACTAGCACACTCTGGTTCAAGCAGAATCCCCTAAAGGTCACGGCGGATTTGTGTGGGGCGAGATCGGCACCTTTTCCTAATCTCCAACACCACATTACATTATGTCATACTGAATTTGTCTAATTACACATCTCTGTGAATATTAATTGAAACTAATCACAAATCTGTAGGTCAACACCGCGTGAAAAAAAAAAGACAATAATGGCGACCTGTAATAGAAGTGTAATAAATAGCAAAAGAGTATGTGTCTGGGAGGAGGAGGACGAAAGAGACTGAGGAAAAGAAAGAGACTAGCAATGAAAGAAATGCACTAAGCGAGAGCAAGAGGGAGAAAGTGGAGAGAGAGAGATGAACAGATTTACAGTATAAAAGCAGGAGGAGGGCGAGCGAGCAAAGCCTGTTGGGATTGTTGTGTCAGAGGGGGAGTGCATTCATCATCATCTCTTGGTGGATTATACATGGAGGAGTATATATGGAGAGTTTGTCAGGTTATGGATAGCTATGAGGACCAGAGAGGCCACATTCGAGCCAGAGCACAGTTCCTATTAGGGCCCCCTGAGAGAGGGTAATACTGCCATGTTAATGACTTCATAGCCCAGATTCATGGGCGCTACAGAGAACCCAGGCAGCGGGTTCTCTAAAAGACTTCGACTGCCTGGTGTTTATTGATGAAATGGCTTATTTGGCAACTTGCTGCATGCATGCCCTTTTTGGATTGGTTGGACTGGAAGAATGTTAGGTTGGATTCCATATTATAAAACCATATTTTAGTGCCATTTTTATTCAGGCGCTGAACTGTCTTGATTGTGCATCTCATGTTTGCATGTTCTGTTGGTCTAATTATTTTGAATAATTCAAGCACCAGGCTCCAAAAAGCAAAAAGGGAAACCGTTGCCTTTGGCAGAAATCTGCAAATGCAGCAAAATTACCGTATTGATTTTGTTCACATCTGTAAATAATATTGTTGTTCAGCACATATTTGGGCTATGACACATTTATTTTTTTCAGCTGTTTTGGCTGTATGCCTGTATGCCTCCACTTTGGGTTTGTGCTGAAAATATCTCTACATTAATGCAGAATGTCAGCTTTAATTTACCTAGGGCTAAACAAACGCATAGCGCATTGTCATGTTTAATTAAAATGGTTAGTGCTTGGCCACTGTCTGACCAATTGATCACCTGAAGTGACCTATAGACACTCGGAGCCTGTCCTGGTGATGCTCTAGCAGTGTGATAATGCATATATTTAGCATTTTTCACTTTCACTCCAGGTGCTGTTTGTATACACTCTTTGAAATGTTGATGCTCTGCGAGGTTGATTGATCGGCTGTCAACATTGCTATTGTTTAAGAATTGAAGCGACGACTCCTTTGGCTTTTTAATTTCGATATGTATTAATCCTGTTGTCCTGCTGCAGTGAGTTTGAGTACATTGGCTGATTCGAGCAGCTTAGACAGTTCTGCACACGGACGCTTGAGGTTACATCATGAATAAAAACAAGTGAGTCAGTTCCACTGGTAGCTACACATGCCCAGGCTGCCATGCTTCACAAATGAGGTGGTACGTTTTTGCATACTAGTTCTTCTGCCCTTCTTCAATCTCTGGTAAGGCTAATCCTCATCTTCCTTTTATATGTGCCTTTCACTAAAGTGTGACATGACCTTGGCCTGTTCTTGAGACTTACTGCAAGTCTGTATCTTGTGATAAATTCACTGAGGTCATGCTTTAATGTTTTCAGTGGTAGACTTGAATACATGTATGGCTAGTCTCTTATTTGTTCTCAACACTTTGCATCATGGAGATTGACAGCCTTGATTGCTTGGATTCCAGAAGTTGACTCCTTTCTAACACAAAGGACTGCTGACCCCTTTGGCTAAGTGATTTCCTTGATTTATTCTGTATTTGGTGTGTTGGCATCTCTTTGGTCATCATGTTGAGAAACAAAAGCAACAGGCTCCAGACAATAATAATAGAACTTGTGCTGGTTTTCTCATGAACTACTATTCATATAAATGTCCAAGACATCGCTGAACATATCAGTTTCATAATGTCGGTATAATATTTTGCTTCACTTGTGAAAGAATTGGTGGAGTCAAAATTGCCCTTTGAGACAGTGAAAGTGGTCATAATCCTCATTTTTCAAATATCTTACTTTGTACATTAAATAAATGTCGCCAAGAATCAACTGGGCGATGACAATAACTTTTCTGTAAATCTAAATTCAACAAACCATACCTTTTTGGCAAGTAGTTGAATTTTTCTGCTATGCTTGAATACAGGTTAAGAGGCAAAAATAACCCAAGGACTTTAAGGTCATCACATCAGCTCTTCCAAATACACGTATCTTCACCATCCGTTTTTAAACAAATTTGCAGGTCTCTTTAGTTAGAAAGGGATCCACAAAAGGCTGCAATCACAATCTTTTTACGTAAGCATGAGCAGAAGGAAAATCAGTTTAGAATCTTGATATGACCAAGGAATCCTTTCTGACTAATAGACCATGACAGTTTGTGCAAAGCCATGGAGACTTTCAGAGGCTTAAAATTGAACATTGGATTTTTGGGAGAAAACCATTTTCTGTGAGTTTATATATCAGGTTAGTACGCATGTCACATGCCAGAGTTTGACTACTATGGCTGGGGAATAAGATATAAACATTGCTGTTGTTGCCCGCATAAATGAAAAGGTTCAAGTGCAGACTCAAAATTAGAGTAAACCACAGCAAGGATGCAGACCATGCTGTATATTAGTCTAGATTATTATTTACACGTATTTTGCACCAATATTCCACATTATCTCCTACTAGTTAAGTGCTGTCAGCTTCATATGTTTTATTCCTGAAAAACTCACGAAAACACAGATGAAGTTGCACAGTGAGCTTGTTAGCTCGTTTAGATCCTATTAAAATGGATCATTATTTCAGAATTCAGATATCTTCATCGGATTATAAATGTTGTTCTTATTAACATGACGTGGACGATCAATGCAGTCAGGGTCTGAATATGCTGGCTACGGCTATTGAATTTTTGTACATTATGCAGTGTACATGAACTGACTGCAATGCTTAGTCAATAGATTATTGAGTAAATTTAACTCAAACACAGCAGGTCAATGGCATGCTGTCTAACACTTGGAGCCTTGATTTGCCCCCATTCAGATGTGTTAGTACTAAGACCTGGCATTGTGATAGGGGAAAGCTAGAACTGCTGGAGCTCCTTTATTTTTCTCTCTCCATGAAATTACCGTCGTATATATACATCTTTTCAGTTGATTATGAACCGTTATCTTTTATATTGTTGATGCGGTTTGCCACCAGAATAAGAGTACTTATCCAATGTTTAATGCAGCTAAATGTCTAGCAGTGATGGTTAGTCTTCCAGCATTACGTCACCCTTAACACACCACCACATATATATACACACATACATACAGTATAGAATGCTCATCTTCTCATGAAATTAATACTATTAGTATTCATCGGCCAGCCCATATGCTGGTGGTTACTTGTATGCACTTGGTAATAGGGCTCTGATAATCTCTCATGCTCGACGTTCATTTTAATGAATATTTTACAGACATCGCCATAATTTTTCTACAGCCATAAGCACCAATAAATGTCATATTTCACTTTACACTCCTAGCAATTTGTTTGCTCACATTTCACCAGAGTTTTCAATTGCTCCACCCACCACAAGCAGATGCATAAATTGCCAACACTGCAGGTTATAAATATCATAACAATAAACATTGCTCTAAAAATGAAAAACAATCATGAGGAGACGAAAAATCACTTGTCTGAGAAAGTGAGTGCTTTGCTGTTTGCAAAATAAGGGAGGTTGCTTGACAAAAGGCAGAGATTTAATGGATGTTCACATGGTACAATTGCTGATGATAATAATAATACACACACACACAATAATAATAATAATACATTAATAATAATAATAACAGAAGAGCTTATAACAAAGTTTATGGAGAACCAAACATTTTCTTTTTTTCATGACTAATCTACAAGAGATAACTATTTAAAATAATTTATTCTTTTTTAAGGGTTCTTGAAAACTGTTTTATGAGTATAAGCTTGTTTTAAACTTATAAACCTATTTTTTTTCTATTTTATTTTCATTTCTCCATTACAAAACCATACTAATTATTGTTGAATATTTAAACTAATCCAAAATGAGCTATTCATGTGACTTGCTTACTAAAAATCCATACTATATCTCACACAAGAAAAAATATATTAGATATATTGCAAAGCCAATTGCTGATATTTTTCTAATATTGTTCATTTTGTTCAGAGTATGCAAACTCCACACACAGAGGCCCCACGGTCAACTCGGAGATCGAATCCTAATTTTACGTTATACTTTTAACAATTACTTACAATTACTTGCTTTCTGAATGGTTGTACCACTGTATGTAATTTTTGGAACAGATGGTTTAATGCATGGTCTTATGACAGACACAAGCATCCAAGAAAAAAATACAACACTGTAAGATGTTTTAATAATGACTTTAACTGTTCCTGCACGTATTTATTTTGTTTTCACATCTGAAAGACCCGGGAGAGATGTGATCCATCCACACTGGGAGACACACTAACACATGAGGTTAAAAATAAATATAAGTGACGTTAAATGTGGCAATTATAGAGTATGTCCATCTCAGAAAGAGTAAACCAGGTCTGGAATCTCTGCCATCAGCGCCCAGAAAGAAAGAGAGAGGGTCTCGACTGTCTACATTCAGACACTGCATCTGGATTATACTGGACTCTTGCGACACGATTCACCCTCAGCCTCCCTCTCATTGGACTAAAATGAGCCAGACTGAAGATTGATAGACCCACTGCCTTTGGAGGCCTGGGCGCTAGCCAGAGCTGGGCACTCAGAAGTTTATTCAGTATCTTAACATTTTGTTGGAATTGGTGACAGTGCCTCATCAATTTTTCCGCACAGCATAGACAGTAAATACAGTGACACATGCAATATTTTTCAGTATCTACCAAATGCAGTTCTTCATAATATGACCCTGATCAGACATAGTGATCGCTATAATACAATATAAAGAATGATAAAGATTCTTTTAAAAGTAGCTTTCCTCAGGATCATTCCAATGAAACAGCATCAAGATGACAAATGCTTTTAACCAGAGAAACTTAGATTTCCTAATTATAGGGAGAGTCTCCCTGGACTAACTCGGGGAAAAGAGCCTTGCTCAGTGCCCCAACGGTGGTAGTTCTGGGATTAGAATAGAGCTGGATTTGAATCCAGGTATTTTGATCAATAGCCGGGTAGTTTATCACTAAGCTACAAACAGTTGTAACTACGTTAGTCATTGCAAACCCTATAGTCTGTGACATATGTATTTTAAGAGTCATAATACAGTCCCCACTTTTCTTACCTCCACGGGTCCCTATAAGACCTTCAAAGAGGATATTCATGTAATCAGAAAAGTGGAATTTGCTCTGGATATGAGCGTCAGCCAAAATAAATGCCATAAAAATACTGGATTTTCTGCTTTTAAAAATACTTAGAATACAATAGTTTGGTTTTCTAATTTCAGTACATTGTTTTATTGATGCTAGAAAACATTTTTAGAACGCAATGATTCTGAAACAACCTACCAATGAACATCATGTAAAACACAAGAGAAAATTTTAAATAATATAAATCATTCCACATCTCAAAAATGTCAAGCTTGGAACTTAAGTAATGCCATTGTACTCTGACTGGGAGTCTTTAGCTTGATCTTCTGCAGAAGTTGCCATCTTTATGCCAACTCATTTTTTTTCAAAAAGGCAGTTAACATGTTGAATTCTACTGATGGATACCGGAGGACTTCTGTGAATAGTTATTCTCATATGATCACTGCAATATGGAATGTCACATTACAGAAAGTTTTTAATTAGGTGTAATAAAGGTTATATGTTTCATATACTTATGCACAACACTTACAGTACGTATTTTTCTTTGTTATTGTTAAAACTAGCAAATAAGACTTTAAGTTACAGCACTACTACTGAGCTATTGTTGGTTTGTTGTAGGTTTAAGAGGTTAATTTGATGTTTATTTTGTAATATTTTCTCTCATAAAGCACCCTGAAAGTGAACAATCTTATGATACATGCATTGCCATTAGTATAAAAGCCGGGTCACTATGTGTGAGATTACCAGAACTCATAATTTATCCAACACAATCCAGTTTTCAAGATGACTGAATACTGATATGCACTCATGTGAGGTCAAGATTGTGGTTGGTTGTTGCAGGACTTAAGTGGTGAAAAAAGGAGCATACTTGTCAACTTTGAGTCGTTCTTTAGCCTGAGCTTGTCTGTAAACACAATAAATACCACCTGCGTCAGTCTCACGTTCTCACACGTTCTGCAAAAAAAAAAAAAAAATCTCTCAGCACCGAGGTAAAGCGTGAGAGGTAGATGATCTGCGGTCCCCGGTTTCCCGGCCACGGTTAACGCGGCCCTTTAAGACATCTTTGCTCGTCGTGTTTTGTGTTGAGTGTGTGTGAGTGCAACAGCGTCATACGACCATGCTGGACGGGTTCGCCGCTTGTTGCCTGCTGTTTCCCCCACCGGCAAATCAGACCCGAACCCGGAATCTGGATCCTTGGAACGGTCCAAAAGAAAAGTGCCGCTTTAACGAAACTTTATATCCGATTTTTACGAAACAGAATGGCTTTTTGAGTAAGACGTGACCACAGCCTGCGTGGTCCGGCGGGAGGACATGTGAACTCTGGCGCTGACGCTATTCGGGAATCTTGGCGACTCGTGACCGCCGCTGAAGCAAAAAAAATCTTCCCTTCTCCTCTGTGTCATCGCATGACATCCCCAGCAGCCTTTAGAGATCATTATAATGTGTATATTTTTTTGGAATTCCCTCGTCTTAGCAAGAAAGTAGTTTCGGATTTTTTGGCTGGGACGTTCATGTATGGCATCAAAACTGATTATCTTAAAAAGGTAAGTTACTATTGTGGTTAATCCGGATTACCAGAGCCATTTACATTTTTATAAAAAGATTTTCCCGTTGCACTGACTCCTAGCTTCCGAGATGCGATATCATCTTGAGATCGTCTCTAAAGCCTCGTCTGCATCTTTACGTCGGTAAATGCATCTCTAAAATCCCCTTTAACTTGTTCTGGAGGATGTGTTTCAATGTCAACGCATTTTGCGACGGAACTTGAGACGGCGCATTCCCATGTTGAAAGTAGGGCACCTCGAGTGTGTGTGTGTGTGTGTGTGTGTGTGTGTGTATGTGTGTCAGATTGATTTCCTAAGTCATACAACAAGTCAGTCTTATAACACATTGGTAAGCAGATGGGAAGTGTAGCAGCTCGCCTGCGACGTTAGGCGCGTTTTAAATGTCGCCGGGGTTTATTTAGGAGGCGGTTTTTTTGCGCGCGTGAGTGAACTAACGCACCGTCTCGTGAAAGGATCTCATTGGCGCTTCTGCAACTCGCTGTGAGCCCTGCAACCAGCTGCAAATGTCCTGTTAACTCTTTAACTCTGTACCACACTACTTAGAACACTAATTTGTGTATAGGTCATTGGTTTATATAATGAGGAACATAGCCTATATAAATGCTCCATACGTAATCAGTCAACTAAAAAGATGTAAACCTCTGTGTAGTAAACCTCTAATTTAGAAACTAGATACGAAGTTTAAATTAACTATAGTTGATTTATCGTGTCCTTAACACTATGTAATTTTTAGCAGTAGGGACCTAAAATACATTTTTGTTTAAATAAATGACGAAGATCTCCGATTACTCTGATAACGCGTAAAAGATCTAAACTTCTAAATCAAAATAAGTAATTGATGCACTGCATGAACTATGACGGGGTTAGACGCGGCAGTATAATGGCACTTAGAGCTCTCATCTGGTCACCAACCTCTGTAAGGTTTTTCCTGTAGATGGCAGTGTACCTTTAATATTTATGTTCAATTTCATTAGTCTTCCCGATAAGTTGCTGCCAGGTCCCTTGTAAGTGCGGCATCATTGCAAAGTAATAGGGTATTACTCATTTTGGCACGATGACGGTTGCAATCATGTAATTGTTTTCTCCATCAGTGAATAGAGCTAGAGAGCATTTTAGGACAAGCGTGATTGAATTCTCCCACTATATGTTGCTTTCACAAGAGATTCCTACTGAGCATCTGCGTGGGAGATTCGTGTGATTCTTAATTAGATTTTAATAGGATTATGAACATTAGATCATATGAGTAAAATGATTCTATCCCTTTTTATATTTCATTCTGCATTATACACCTGTCTAGACATGAAGGCCATTCTGTAAATAGCTCATTTTCTGGTGTCACTTTCACTTCTTACCTCAATACTATGACTCTATATACAACACAGTTTTGAAAGGGAGCAAATGAGGTTGGACTAGAACTAAGATGTATTGAATAGGTTGAGTGCTGTGAACACAGGGGGTCTTTGTTGCACTGAGGCCTTGCTAATGTAGTCATTACTGTGACCCTTTTGGTAATCCTCTGGAGCTTTTCCTGATTATAACATGCACTCAAAAGAGGCTTCTCCACCTATAACTAGTTAACTGTGTGTTTGTTTATTCCAACTCTAATGTGATAGGGAACTGTTGTGATGCCATTAAATGTTTCACTGCTGGGTCAAACGTCCTTCCTATGTGCGTTGTAATATTATTTGTGCATTAAAATCATACCAAGTTGCTTAAAATGGCAAATGCATTGGACCTCAATTCTGACTTTTTTCCAACAAAAATGATCAACTCGCAGGATTATTAGATCTTTAAGCAAAAACATACATTCAGGGCCAGTGTAACATTTTTGGCAGTGACTTTTAAAAAAGGATTTTTACTGAGTTTAACACAAGGAATGATTTGTGATACATTATCCATCAGCAATAGTTTGACTAAACAACCAACATTTAGTTCAGAATATTTGAGAATGATATGTTGTGATAGGGTACAGTGATTAGAGAAATATAGCACAATATACCTTACAGGTGGCTTATGAAAATGCTGGATATGTCTGCCATCCTGTTCATTAATGAGAAAGAGCTGTACTGCTGACTGGTGTTGTGTTAGCAAGTTGCCCTAGGCGTTGCGCACTAATCTAAATTACTCGTTGTTTCCTCTAGAAAGGGTCACTGCATCGCATTGGTACTTAACAGCAATCATGTTCTTAGCCCAGAACACAATATGTTAATTAAAACACAGCTGTTTCCTATGCAGACACACACACTTGCCTGATAATGAAGTTGCCTTTTCATTTTACCCTTGACTTTGACGTTTGGCCGTACGAGACGGAATCTATAAGCAGCAGGAGAAACACTTTTCGTTTCTGCAGCGATCACAGCAAGCGCTTCTTCCTCTCCATTTACCATGACCGACTAACACAGGGTCCTCGGCCAATGAGCTATTAGCTGTGGCTGTTGTCAACCGCCATAATGCTCCTCATATCCGCGAGTTGTCACTCTGCTCACCCGCACATGGTTGATCTCATTTCAGCATTCCTCTCTCGCAAATGACCGTCCAAAACGGAACAAACAACAGGGCAGCGATGGCGCCTATTAGGCCCTCACAGAATGCAGATGATATAGCCTCTGTTTTTGGTGCCGCCGGCCTGGCACGAGGCTCCGCGCTTCCAACAGAGCAAGCGTCAGACGCTGACGTGCACGATGACTCCAGTTCTCGTTGGAGATTCGCACAAGCTTAGCATGGAGTCTTCTGATTAGACAGCTAGTTGAATGTGCTCGTTGACATTTTATTATCTGGTAGGCATGTGGGTTGGGTAAGGGAAAGTTAATCCAGAATAAAGCCTGAAATGGCAAACATCCCCCAAACTATGAGCACTATTGTTGCTTTAGCGTCTTTTCCCTTTTCCCGTGTCCATCATTCACCCAAAAGAGTCGCTCCAATGCAGATGGGCTATGTTGGAGACAGTGTGTCAGTGAATGTTAAAAATACTTCTTCAGTGTTGCCGTTTGTTAACATCAGATGTGGTAGGTGGCCCTTTTTTTGAACAGAGATGTCTCTCCTGCCTGGTGGACAGACAGCTGTATAATTTCGCAAATTGGAGCCTCTCCTCTAATGGCACACATTTGTTGGACCTATTAGTTTGACCCGTGCATTCCTTTTTTTTTGATCTGCCTCTTTGTGGAAACCCAAGAAATTATTTTGTCTGGAATGTAAATTCAACTACCTTACTGCAAGCTTAGATGAAAATCTATACTATACATTATACAAATTTAATATTCTGCATTCTTTATACGTGAATTCTTTGTCTTAATGCCTCCACATATGACAACAAACAACAATCATTTCTTTCTGCAAACTATGTAAGGCCATTTAGATGCTGTTTCTTTTTAAAAAGTCCTTAGGGTGTTACTTAGCACACACTTATGCGCACACACTTTTACACAATGCTGTATCCATGAATCTAGTGGTGTGTCACAGAAATTATTTATAAGTATGAAAGGCAACCATGAAAGCCCTTCATAAGTGCAATGAGAGTTCAGGTCAAGTGCTGACTAACTCTTTGTAATATTGTTCAAACACCTCATTCAGCAACAGCATGTGTACTGGTGACACCAAAATGCATAGGAAAATTTAATTTGAATTTAAATAGCTTCAGATGTATAGCTTGACAGTTTAACCTTATCTTGCTGGCTTTATCTGTGCAATTGTGTACAATTGAGAACTAACTATGTCATCAGATAGTGTGTTGAAAGGATTGACAGGCACTTAGTGAAGTGCTCAACAATCATTACTAAAGTAAAAACATGCCTGTGCTATTGATTTGCCATGCTGACATCACACATTTATGTCTGGAGAAGGACACGCATTTTGAACAAGTGGGGACGCATCTCAGAATTGAACACAAATGATGCTGCTGTCCCTGATTTCACGTTTGGTTGAAAATTGAGAATGGAACACAAGTGGACTGTTGTAGCAGTTCATTTACAATGCATAAAAGTGGCCCTTGATTATGGAGCATTACTATATGCAGTATATATATATATATATATATTTATTCATTCATTCATTCATTATCGAACTGGCCATCCCAACCAGGGTCAATGGGAGACCGCTCAATCCCAACCAGGGTCACGGGGAGACCGGAGCCTATCCCAGGAACTTACGGGCACAAGGCAACTACATATATATATATACATATATATATATATATATGTATGTATATATTTGTTACAATATTTGCAATATTTAATTTAAAATTGTGTTCTCTGGACAGCCTATGTCTTAACAAAGGTCGTAGGTCAGACTTTCCCTGTGTGTTTGTATGTGTAAAGTGTGTGTCTTATAAGAGCATGTAAAGTGAGATTGGGTGTTTATTAATGCAAAATGTACCAAATAGGGGCCTTCAAATTGATCTTACGTTTATGAATGTTGTAGCCACTGAGGAGAATTTTAGGAAAATATTTAATTTCTTTTAAGGATCCTCTGTGTTAGTTCTACAGGAAATAATTAAGCATTTTGTTCAGTTTTAAACTAGAACCTAAACCCCGTATGACTGGACTGAGTGAACGCTACTAAATGGACTCAGGTGAGCCGGGCTAGTAGCCCATGACAGCTACATTAAGAGACCATTACTAAAAGTAGCAAAATACTTTTAATACTAAAGTACTGTCAGCCTCTGATATTTTAATATTTTTAGTCAATGTCACCTTTAATTTTAAATGGAGTTATTTTCTTTGTAAGGCATTTTTACTTCTACTTAAGTGTTGGTTTCAGGAAAGCTGTACGCCATGGTTTGAGGGTGACTTGTATGTGTAGTATAAATGCTACTTCTATGTGTGTGTGTGACCTGTCTGAATGTTTTTCAGGGCAGAAAGCCAACATAATACATACATAGCTTGATTTATTGGTTAGGCTCAGGCGTTGGCATTGATAAAGGTGATGGTTGAATGGAGTGTCCTAAGCTACGAGGCATTGTGCCTCCATCACCTTCAGGCTGCACGTGTGCTGCTGAGCTGCGTGAGGTGAGAGAATGAGAAACGCAACCTTTCTGCCTTGAACCTGCACCTTCTGTCAGGCAGGCTGGCTTTTAAAAGCAGCGCCGGGCCACTACAGTAGATTAAAAGCACGGCCAGAGGAGTAATGTGCCGCCATGTGCTTGTCCATAGGCCGTAGATCTTTTCACGGCTCCATTGCCAAGGTTACTCATATTGACATCTCACGTCCCCCTCAGCGATGTGCTACTGCAGATGTCATAAGCACAGGCCGGGCTCTCCCAGCTGTGCACTGCTAACCTTGCTACTGATACGCACGGGGAATAGTTTGTGTTGATTCTTTAAATGTGTGGGAATGAATTAGGTGTTGCATCAATAGGGAGATATGCACTAGAGAGATTTAACCTATGTATGCATTGTATCCATTTACATTTACAGCATTTAGCATTTAATGTCTTCAACACTGTCCAAGAATCTTAATAACTTAGCTTAACAATGATCAACATTATATAAAATAGTAATAATTAAAACTCAAAATGAAGAAAAAACCTTCAAATTTAACCCTTTCATGCATGAATTTTGATCCACTGACTAGTTGGGGCAGTTGATAGCGTAACATTTCGGGAGTTTACCCCGTGACTGGAAGGTCGGCAGTTCGAATCCTGGGCCAGTAAAGGTACCACTGAGATACTCATGAGCAAGGTACCATCCCCATGCACTTCTCCCCCTGTGGGCTGCCCACTGCTCATTCACAGATGGGTCAAATGCAGAGGTCACATGTCATTGTGGTGCACTGTGTGCTTTGCTGTGGTGTGTTCACAGTGACAAATACTCACACTTCTCAAGGGAGTACCATGCATGAAAGGGTTAAAGAGTAATGAAGTGGATGATAGTTTTGTTAAAAATTCAAAATGCAATTTTCAACATTAACCGAATCAGAGAAGACTGTCCCCTTTGGAATAAGGTTTAACTGGCCAGCCTCTGTTGTAAATGTTATAAATACTCTCAGCAGCTTTAAATATGGGTTCTCTCCCTTTTTAACCTAATGGACCTAAATAGAAGCTCTCATAGGAATAGGTAATAAATACTATAGCATCTGCCCTAGCGACTTAGCCTTTTCTGCACATATAATGACCCCCTAATAAGCTTACTCTCAGAGCTTAAGGTTATCAGTCCAGTTAAGGAATGAGCTTAGAACAGGAAATGTAATTATTCTAATGTTTACTTTCCCTCTTGCTCTAGTAAGCAGAAAGCCAAGACTTCCGCACATTAATCTGTAGCCTGTATGTCCCCTTCTCTCTCTTTCTCTCTCTCTCTCTCTGCCACCCCTCTGCTTTTGTAAACTGGGCCTTTGACTTCTTTTTTAGGCCGATGCTTCTGGGGCTCTGTCTTTGCCTATCCAGAGCGACCAGCCGTTTAACATTTTATTGAGCCGTAGCATTAAGAATATTGCAACTCCCCACCCTCCCACACATTTTTTTTTTAACCAAGAAGCATTTGCTCAACAAAGCCCTCTTTGGGGGCCTGACTAAAACCAGCGGTGTGTAAGTCAATAGTGGAGCTAGCCCTTCTCTCTCTCTCTCTCTCTCTCTCTCTCTCTCTCTCTCCCTCCCTCTCTGAAAGCGTGTCTCAGTCTTTCAGCCTCTTGCAAAAAGTTCCTGCACCGCTGGTTTGATTCTTAACCCTCTGCGCAAGGATCCTGACCCACACTGCTCGGGAAAATAGGCCAAATTGCTGCCAGGGTGGAGATCATGTCCTCGCTGGATTTCTGGGCCAGTCTGCTGCAGGCTCGAAGGTGGCACTCACAATGCAGAAAGCCCAGGGCCTACGCCATGGTAAAGGCCACCGAAGAACCCTCAACGTAAGAGACTTAAGTCACCTGTGGGCTGGGTCACGTCTGCATCTGCAAAATTGGCGGAATGATGCTGTTAAACTGGAAGATTTGCATTTTTACTGATTTTTCCAAGAACATGTAGACGTTGTAGAATATCTCCAGTTGCAAAGGTGTAATGGTGTGAAGTCAATACGTAATGGCTGTATTTAATCTGTTAGCAGAGGACTTGAGCAGCTTGGTGCGATTTGAAAGAAAATTAATTTGATTTGCGGCTTCAAAGCCAGTGACTGTTCTAAACTCGCCATTTTGTCATGGCAATGAGCTTCTGAGAAATACTTGAATAAACTATTTGCAATGTACGTTTAATATGCATAGGCAGCACTACACATAGATGAATACGCGAGGGTAGTTGCCATATAACTGCTCTCAACGAACATAAAGAGAGTCTGCGGCTAATGTCTGTACTCAGGGCATTTAAGCATGCAAATGCACTCCTGTACAGAGGTTTGCTGAGGATGGCATGCATGAGTAAAACAGAAGACTTCACAGTACAGAAATTCTATTATTCTGGATTAATTTGTGTTTAATTACTTGGCTTCTGGCCCTATATTCTGATTTACTTGTGCACAGACAACAAAAACAGTATTTGGCGTGAAAAAAGGTTCGCCAGCCCCTCTGCTGATGGCCTTTCTGAATCTTTTTAAGCAGCTGGTTCTTTTGCATGCAATCACTATAAAATGACATTCTGTTGGCTCAGAGCCAGGTGCTTGTCTCATTTTTTACTTAACCCTTTAAACCCGGAGCCATAATTTAAGAGGTTTAGTTAATGGCAAATAAATCTGCAATTGTGGCACAGCTCTGAAATTGTGCTGTAATAGCTGTCATCATGAGGCTGTTCTGTGTTTTACAAACAGTTCGTAATTAAACATGGTTGGCTAGAATACCACACAAATAAAATTTGCTAAACAGATATTCAGTTTACTAACACTAATCTTGAAATGGTTGTGATGAATTAACATCATTTAAAATTTCTAATTAACAACCTTTTCTGCATTGCTTTCCTTATTAAGATAGAAAGGGTTCTTAATGGAACATATTTATTTAAAAAATTGTTATTTTGGTCATGGTTATTTTTCTTGCTCACACTGTACCAAGAACAACTATTCTCTTGTATTTTACTGACCCACAGTTGTAATCATAGTCGAAAGCCCAAAAAAGAGTGAAAATCGTAGTCAAAAATGGAAGGCAGGTTCAAAAATACAAAAGGAAGAAAGCAAAAAAAAAGCCATCACAATTGCAAAGCAAAAGAAAGAAAATCAGAAGAGACAAAGGGACAAAAGGGAATAAACAGAAAAAAGACTGTATGTAGGCTAGAAATGCACCTGCAATACTTCACGGAGAATAAACAAAAGGGCTGTTTACACCAGTTTGCCACAACATTATGACTGGCGAAGTGAATGCCATTTGTTACCTCGTTAACGACATCTGGCAGTGAGTGGAATATAAGGGAGCATTTATGGAATATAAGAACATTTCATCCTTGAATCTGATGTGTTGAAGGCATTAAAAATGGGCAAGCGTAATGATATGAGTGACTGTGACAAGGGCCAAATTGTGATGACTAGACAACTGGGTCAGAACATCTCCAAATCTGCAGCTCTTGTGGGATGTTCCTGGTCTACAGTGGGCCAGAGCTACCAAAAGTGCTCCAAGGAAGAAAAACTAGCAACAGTGTCATGGTTGGCAAAAGATCATTGATGCATGTGGGGAACAAAGGCAGGCCAGTGTTGTTCAGTCAAATAGAAGAGCTAGTGTGGCTGAAATAGCTGAATATGTGAATGCTAGCTGCAGTAGAAAAATGACCGAACGGACCTATTGAAAATTAGGCGGGTGGTCATAAAGAACGAAAACGAAAACTCAAGTGAGCTTGATCTTGTAATCATGAGTGTGTGGGAAACTTCAAGCCAGGGAAATCTATAACCAACCTGTTGGGCCTGTCAGGCTGAATGCAGAACAGGCAGATGAATCATTTTAATTTAGTGTGTATATGTAATAAAACTGGGTTTTCTAGAAATCTAAATGCCAATATAAGACCTTTGCTTAACTGACCACAAGAGGCTCTTCACTAAATCCCACAGTTTGTCATAACAATAACTTAGGACATGCAGCAGCAGATGAATTGCATTCATTTGTGGTTAGTTCCCTTGCTAAAATTACACAGCGCAACTGCATCAGTCCTTTGCATATTCATTTTTTTTTCTTTTTTACTCTGAACCCTCACTCAGCCCAAAACCTTTTATTGCACAAACTTAATTAAGGGTCTGGAATCAGTGCTGCATTGCGTTAAATAAAAACACGAAGAACGGGCGCTGAGCACTTGATAGTTAATTACAGGGAGTATGCAGAGTAATTACTCCTTTTCTCCAGGACTTCACAGGGTTCCCTCCTAAAACACACTGCCCCAATTTGCGGGCTTCTTTTTATGAATTAAATCTCAGCCTTTATGTTGAGGATAAAGGAGGCATCACTGATTACATGACCATCCAACACTTATGGTCATTTACAACTGGAATGTTGTCATTTGTTGACTTCTGTTTTCCCAGAAATGGGAAAAGCGCAGAAGTCTGGTTGGGGGTGTTTCTGAGAAAATGTGTATTTTTCAGGTCTAATCACAGCTCTGTTTTGTCCTTTCGGCCCAGTAACCTAGAAATATTTGGTTTTGCAACCTTCTGATAAATGTGTGTGTTGCACTTCTTTATTGAAATATTGAACAATTTTAGAACAAGTAAGCCCAAGCATGTTTGAGGAGGATTGGAAATTTGTGTTCTGTTTTCTCTTTTTTCCTGCTTCAAATGTCAAGTACACAAACACTCTCAAAATGGCTAAAGGAGCCCTTGAGGATGCCAGGAAGTGACCAGACGAGGCGGCCACAAGTTTTGCTTTATGGAAGCATTAGTATTCTGTGCCTGCATCGGAGCTCATGCTTGCAGTGATATCATCCTGTGCACTCAGTGTCCGGCAGTGCCCCCATAGTTTACTCGTCCTTATGAAAATTACCCTGGAGCTAGGCCAAATGCACCGAGAACATGGCCGCCCGGCGCCCGGCCTGATCCCCGCCTGCAGGAGCTCTGCTTCAATTTGCTGACAAGGATTCTGTGGCGTCGGGTCCTGCTGACTATTGGATTAGAAAGAGCAATGATGAGTTGCCAAACGGGTAACCTCTGCTTGTGCAAACTGACAATAAGGAAGACCTTTCACCCAAACTAGGCAAGTGCTCAGCACCTCAGCAGGTGCATTACCCCGTTTGACTTGCCTGGCCCCTACGTTTGGCATTAGTTCTGTTCTCTCTCTTCTGCGGATTTTGTTTGACTACTTTATTCTCTGCTACCTTGACAGACTGCTTGGTTTTTTTGTAAAAGCTGGAACGTTTTTCGTAGACAACAAAACAAAGTCTTTTGCGCAAACGAACTTTGCTTCTTTTTTTTTTTGCCAGACACTATTCTAAAACATTATCGCTTTTGATGGGCCATTGAGTTTTTTCCTCCTGAAGGCAGAAAGCCAAACTCTGAGAAACAGCTTCGCTTGAGATAGCACACAAACTGTGCGTCATCCCCTGAGATTTAACTTACAGAGACGTGACATCTTTGCACTATTTTACAATAGCCTAAATAGCAGACACTACCCCATCGCGGGGATATTTCTGTCCGTATTTATTGCTCTTCTAATTTAATTTCTGCCTGACTTAGATTAGACTTAAATCCTCTTTATCACACAAGATTAATGCGTTGGGCAACAATGGAAAACATACAGTAAGAAAAGACTTCACTATTGCTCTCTGACCTGAATCTATTCAGGTTTGCGAGCAGGCGCGCAAGCAAAGTAAAGAGCTATTATGGAGTTTGGTCAAATCTGCTGCACGTTGTGAGACTTTCTTTAAAAAATAACATAAATAGCAAAACATCATTTCATCTCAGGTCACGCTAGTCGCAAACAGACGTTGCTAATCAATAGAATATATGCATGAGGCGCCACTGAAAGCACCGCAAACTCCTGTGGGGAGCAGAGTAGCGCGTGCTTCCAAAAAAAAAAAAAAAGCATGAGTCCTTCTCTCTCAAGGTTGAGAGAAGATGAGAATGTTTTATAACGGGAGCTTGGAGGGCATTAGCCAAGCCTCAGCTAGCTTGCTAGCTTTGTGTCTGCCTCTCTCAGTCGCTAGCTCGTCTGCGCGCAAGCACAGCACCTTTTCATGTCGGCCCTGTGAGAGCTGAACTCTTCATCGAGCCTGACCGTTTCCTTCAGGCGCGCTGATGTTTGTTTGCTTTCCTGGCGTTTGGGGGGGATGGCGGGGGGCTTGAGGGAGGGATGGACTGCGTGCTGGAACTGCGTGCGTACGTGGCACAGTTCCAGAGTGAACGAATGGGTGCTAGTAGCGCCCTGAGGGTGTGCAATGATTCACTCCCAACTTTCTGCTGTGTCCAGACTTCTGAGGCCTATGCTGAGAGCCAGACGAATACTAATATTCATTGCTGCCCATGCAGCGAGCTGTTCTATAAGAGTTCTCTTCCGTTCTCAAACTGTAGTGCAATGGTAATTCATGCCACACGTTTTCTTTTCTTCAGCTGCGGTCAGACTATTAGTGCTTCCTTGAAGACGGGCTTTTAACTTTGCAGTTCACTCCTGTGTGCCCGTTTGATCCAATGTGTAGGCTATTTTGTGCGTGTGACTCACTTCGGTGTCGTCACATGTTTCCAAACGTGATCGACCTTCATGCTGGAGTGTTTACACAAAACTTTATTCAAATATATTTGAATAATGTTTTTTTTTCCCAAAAGAGAAATGATCAAAAACATTTTAATCAAGGACTCAATTTATAGTTCATCAAATAACCAATAAAGAGGCAAATTTCAACTCTGGAATGTTTGAATTGCTAACATTTACCTTCTGTTCCTGGCTGGTAATTAAAAGTCTTCACAAGCAACACTCCTCCTTCTGCTGTGTTCTTTTTTCCCTGTCTATATCCAGCAAGGAAGGGAATATGTTTATAGCTGCTTTAACTGCTTTATTGCTGAAAGTATCGCCATGTGTGCTGTTAACACCTCCTCCCATGTAGTTCTCACCACTAGTTAGCGAAAATTTAATCTCATTAAACTTGCATATGACTTACGATTCGGGCGTTGCTTTTTAAAATTCGAAAGCCAAAAGAGCGTCTGTTTATTCTCGCTCTCCTGACCTCCCCTCTCCTGATAGATTACCAGGTAGGCCGCTTCGGAAGCGGAGGAGTGTTTAGACGCTAACACGATTATTTGCAGCTGCTCTCAGGCTCTTATATCACTCAGGGTTCAGGCTCTTTGTAAGGGGTTTCGCCGGTTTTGTGCGCAAGTGTGTGAGCACATGATAGTAGTAGGGGGACGAGGAGGATTTGCATATTTTAACACGACTCTTGGCAGGTCACTTGCATTCCGAAAAACAGCAAGCGCACGTGCGGAAACCTAATTAAAAGGGGTGGGGGTAGAGAGAGAGAGAAGTTAGTTGAGGTGTTGTTGTATATGTGTGGAACGGGGGAATACATTTTGGCCTGAAGGTGGCAGATTGCATTTGTGTCCCGTGTGCCAAGGAGGGAGTGTAGAAAAGAGTAAAAAGAAAGAAAGATATAGAAAAACAGCAATTCTGACCCTCCACCTTAAGGGCTGTCGAAAGAAACGGTTTGCCACAAGAGACTTGTTCTCGGTGTCCTTGGATCAGCGCAGATTATAACAGTGATTGTGCCCAACATCAGCATATTTATCCAGTCTCTTTTTGGGTGAATAGAAATGGGAAGATTTGGGGCATTACACGTGCCGTAGAGAAGCAGCATGAAGCTTTGCGAGTCCTACCGTGTCCCTGAGATCATTTATATGCTGCTGAGTCACCAGTGCATGATAATATTAATAAAGTTATTGGTGATGCAGATCTAAAAGGATTTGTTCAAAGCCGTTTTTTCCCTAAGCTGTAAGAAGTGAAAAGTGTCATGATAGTAATAATCTATTAGACTTAAAATGATTGAAATTCCAATAAAACAGTCTTAGCTTTTCATACTAAAATGTAGGGAAAGATACATTCCTGTTTGACTTCTCACTGCTACTTAAGTGTCAACCCACAAGGTCTGGTTAGACGTTTGTCAGAGTTTTAAGCATGAGGAACAGCAGGGGCATTAGAATTAAAATAAGACTAAAATTCAGGCTCAGCTCACATTACCCTGCTAGTGTGTGTCCCGGTCCTGGGGTGAACCAATAATGTTAGCTGGATGAACACAGAACTCAAAATAACAATGGTTTTGACTTGTGTGAGTGTGTGTGTGAGGGGGGCAGGTTTTTAAGTGGTTGAGAGGTATATAATAGAAGGAAAACTAGAGCTTGTAAGGTTGTTGTGGCTTTGTGAGGACATTTTTGTACAAATGGTTTTTATATGGGGCAGCATGGCGGTGCAGTGGTTAGCGCTGCCGCCTCACAGCGAGAAGGTCCTAGGTTTGAACCCCGGGGACGACCGGAGGACCTTTCTGTGTGGAGTTTGGATGCTCTCCCCATGTTCGCGTGGGTTTTCTCCAGGTGCTCCGGTTTCCTCCCACAGTCCAAAGCATGCAATATAAGTTAATTGGAGACTCTAAATTCGCTCCGTGAGGTGTAAGTGTGTGTGACCTGCGGTGTGTTGGCACCTGCCCAGGGTTACTCCCCGCCTTGCGCCTGTGAGTTCCTGGGATAGGCTCCGGCCCCTCCGCGACCCCAGTTGGGATTAAGCGGTTTGGATAATTAATGAATTAATGAATGGTTTTTATATAGAAAAGTTTCAATATTTCTTTGAAATTTTCCCAAAGATCGATTTTGGTTTACTTTTGTTTAACTGTGGCTGGGGTCAGCGTAATGTGTAGGTGTGATATTATCTAGACACAGGAAAGTAAGAGTTAATGGAATGACCTTACAAAGACTGCAACCTGTGCATGTTTATGACTGTGTGAGAGAGAAATATTCTACAGCAACCTGTGTGGTGTGGTTAATGTGTTGTTAACAACAACCATCTGTGCTTTCACAGAACTCCTCAGATGAAGAATTGAACAAAATCCCCATGCTGAGTTCTGCTAGCACTTGATGACAGTGTTAACTTTGCAACTCCATTAAGTAACATGAGATTAGCATTAGTTATTGGTTTAATATCATCAGATATGGCATTTTGATATGATCACTCAACTCTAGTTATCATAATTTTGGTGGAAAATCGCAGACATTGAATTGAAATCTCTGAAAAATGCATATTTAGAAGCAATTCTCTCCATTTAATCTCGCATATTCACAGTCATTTGCTTTTTTAGCTGAAATTTTAGTAATTTCAGATTCAGATTTATTTGTCACATACACAGTATACACTGTGTAAGTTAAAAGCACAGTAAAATGCTTATGAACCACTCCTGCTATGCATACATTACAACATAACATACAGCATAAAAAGTACATATTTAGTGCAAAATGACAGAAGTGCAAGTGCAATGAATGGTTAAGTGAGGGGCTAATCTGATAGCCTGGGGGAAAAACTTCTCCTCATTGTCTCTGCTTTGGTCATCAGCTGGCGATAACATCTTCCCGAAGGTAACCAGGGACAGAGTTTTATCAGGAGATAGGGGGAAAGATCATGTTATCAGTTTGCATAAAGAGCAATGTGCACATGATATTGAGAAATTCTTATTTAAGGCATCTGGTGTAGTCAAACATTTCTAGACTGTTGCTATTTCTGATTGGAACCCTCCGGCAAAATCTGCTGAATATCTATATCTATGACATTAGGCCTAACAATGCAAAGGCCCAAACGCATAGTACAAAAAGGCAATTGAAATGAAGATGACGGGACAAACATCAGAGACAGGAAACCAGGCAGGAGTCAAAAAACAAGAGAGGCAAACACTGCACATCCAAAATCCAAAACAAAAGACAGATGCAAGGCCAGAAAAACAGCGATCAGTCTAACACAAATGATGGGCAGAAAAAAGACAAACAAGTCCGAACCAGAAGAGAAAATGGGCTGTAAACAAAGGATCAAAAACAGTGGAGACAAACATGCACATACAGACACAGACAAAACTTTGTTTGGAGCAGAAGGAGATAAAGAGGGTTTAAGTCAGGAAGTAGTAACACCATTCCACTCGTACACAACTGACCGAGGTCTGAGTATTGAGACAGGAGGTTGGTGGGAAGATGTGGGTGGAAGCCTTGGACTTGAGCAATTATTGATGATTCGTTCCTTGTTGTGTCAGGCAATTATACCAAGCTTTAAAAAGAAAGAAAAGCAAAGAAAGAAAGCAAATATAAATCTATTTAGCTTGTGTCCGGTAATTGTGAAGATGTGGTGCCAGAGCTATGAGGACAAACCTGCAAAAAAATAGAATTGAATCCAGTCGTGATTCTTTCTCTGTCGATTCAAAAGTGATTTATGCATTCCAAAAAATCCATTCATAACGCTAACCCTAAACTACATTTGATTTGGTGTGGGTTTTTTTTGGTTGATCTGCCACAGTCACATGGGAAAAAATAACTCAAAACAGCAATCTTGAAACAAATTCACCTATGTATTGAATTGTGAACCATTTATGAATCATGAATCGATTTTGAATCGAATCATGAGCCCAAGAATCGGAATTAAATGGAATCGTGATATTTTCTGAATCGTGCACCCCTACTCCTTATGGTGTTTTTAACCGTCGTCAGTGACTAATAAATGACCACCTTTACCCATATTCAAATGGTTCATGTGGTCTTACCGTGTCCTTTTTGCAGAGGAATCTTTTGAAGCAGCACTTTAAAACACAAACCACCACAGCGAATCACTTGACATTCACCTCACAACCTGTGGTTAACCACAAACTATTACAAAGCGCTCAGCAAGCTAGTACTGTGACAAATCAACAAAGGCTGAACTTGCAGCTAATTGACTGAGAAAATTTGGTAAACATTGTTTGCCTTGGGACAAATGTGAAAATTGAAAGCGAGAAAGAGACAGAGAGAGCGCCGGGCGTGGCTTTTTCACATAGGGTTGCTGTTTATTAGATTAGCAATGAAAACGCTTTGCCTGCCACGTGAAAATGAAACTGAAAAAGTTTGACAAAGGGAAGTCATGTTTTTGCCGCTGGGTTTCTGTTGTTCCTTCAGTCTATCATCAATCCGTGTAATGATTGAAACTTTATTAGTTTGTAGCCAGCGAGAGGGATGGTTTAAGGGGCAAAGATGAGCAATGCAGTCCGGGCCTGATGAGGCACGTCTCGGAATGCGCTGTCAGGATTATGAGAGAGTAAAGAGAGCGTGAATTGTGACCCGATCTGCCGTAATGAGTTGGAAGTCGGCGTTCTATTTATTTAGATACGGGCCGATTATGTTGAAAAACATCACAAAAATAGCGATTTTTCTTTTTTGGAGACCAGATTAATTTTGAAGACCTTTTCTTTCATATAAGACCAAAAAATCAAAATCGATATTTTTGATGTTTGTCAACATAATCGGCCCGTATCTAAATAAATAGAACGCCGACTTCCGACTCATTACGGCAGATCGGGTCACAATTGATCTGATTTGGATGTTACTATCTTTCCATTGTGTTAACATTATGGACAAGTAAGGGGGATTGCAGACAAGAAAAGGCATTCTTTCTCATTCAATAGAGAGCTTTGACACCGCCCCACTCTGATCAATAATGCCCAATTGAGGACTGAGCTTTGTGGCAATGTTTTCACAGAGCTCAGCTGGAGGGGCAGTGCACAGTAAACATGCCTGGCTCGGAACGTCACATTCAATGTTGGAATGCAGAACCCAAACTCAGAGGGAAAACTTCATCAGCACTACTTGCCCGAATTTAGTGGGTTCTTGGAAATGTGAGAGTCTTGATGATGATGATGATGATGATGATGATGATGATGAATACGATCCATTTGAGATAAGACTGATAAATAAGTTGGCACATATGGGTCAGACCTTCTGTGGCATCTATTAACTTGTCAGTTGTAAACCAGAATGTGCACCAGCCAATCTAAAGAATCTTTTAGAAGTGTCACTTGTCTGACACGAGGACAGAGTAGCGGGGGAGTATGATTTTAACGAAGAGTGGAGCTGAATGTAAGGCAGAAGTAGGGTGAGAGGGTCAGACAGGGGTAGCTCTGCTGGGAGAACTTCACTGATCACTGAGCACCAGGAACTTTACTGAAGCAAATCTCTTAGGGAGTGGCACAAGGTTATAGGTTGGTATGGAGTGCTCTTCAGAGAGAGCCACGTAAGGGCCGAAATATACTTAACGCTACATGACGCGGACGCTCGCGGATGCTGCTGCTATGCAAGCGTTGTACTGACTATACTTGTGTGCGTACTTTTTGTTAATCTTGAGGATTACAACAGGGCGCAGTGTACACTATGAAAGCGCCCAGTCTGCCGTTAAGTGACAGAAGAAGAGAAAGATGTTGAAGATAAAAATGATTTGCTTTCTGACGTTACAAAGGTGCCAAAAAGACCACGTTGATAGTAAACAACGATGCCGATGTCACATATAAAAACTTGAGCACACTGCCACCCTGATGTTTGCTGGCCCTGCAATTCGCGCACACATCGCGGTAATTTCTGACGGCGTGCTCAGAGCACATGTTAAAAGAAAGCAGAGACCGCGTGGCAGCCATGATAAGCGTTCTGATCGTTAAATATATCTCGGCCCTAAGGAGCTTTTCATACTGGAACCAGTCTTGAATTTTATACATGGATGCAAGGATGCAATCTTAAACCTCATTCCTGAAGATACATGGGATAGTTACTGAAAGATCTGACCTTGACAGAAGAACATTTTTGGTATCTGTTTGTTGTTGGAGTTTGACATGTTAGAGTTCGTTGCTTGATCTGCCTGTAATGACCAGGACTCATTTTGATTTTGGTGACTTAGCAGACCCTCCAGGATTTCACAATGTTGCGATCGCAACTATTTACACAAATTCAGACAAGTTCATTGCGACAAAACTTTGACTAATTACTGCTACTTTTCCCCAGCTTTTGACCAATCGTTTCCAGCGAAGCCTTGAGTCAAACGTCAGCAAACTCACGCAGAAACAACTCATATTTACCTTCAAAAATAAGTAAATGGTTAAAGGTTAACACAAATAATAGTGGTTTTGTCAGTCAGTCATTATCTGAACCGCTTAATTTCTAACAGGGTCACAGGGACCGGAGCCAAATCCTGGGACTACATGCGCGAGTCGCGGACCAACCCTGGGCAGGCACCAACACACCGCAGGGCGCATAGTGGTTTTGTTCCCTTCATTTTAATTAGTTGTTAACGAATAATTATAAAGGGGGGAAATCGCAACTTCTTTCTGCAACTTTGACTTGCTCCCGCAACTTTACTGCAACAAAACGCTTAAAAACACATTTTTTTAGAAAAGCAACTGCAAAATCAGGCATTTTAAGTCGCAAGAATCTCAAAAAAGACTCGCAAAATCCTGGAGGGACTGACTAAGGGAGCAAGATTTTTCTGATTGCACCAGATTCTGGGCGCCGTCTCTTCTATGACGCTGTCTGTGTCGTAAGTCCAGCGCAGTCCAGGCTTTGCTGTCACTAATGGAGCTGTGATGCTCATGCTTCAAGATGAGCTGACGAAGTTGCGAATGGTTTACATAAATCATGCATCCTGCACCACAAAGCGATCGTTAAAAATGCACGCAGCAGAGCGCGGCCTTCTCAGGCCCCGTGTACTGGGAATACAGGCTCGTGTCGGTGGGGGAAAAAGAAAAATGGACTGGTTGCTCTCTTTCTCACTGGCGCTGTTGCCACTGGCTGATGAATTAATGTCTTGTCATTCAGATGCGGTGGCTTAAAAAGCTGCTGGGGAACATAAATAGTGGCAATGTTGCCATTCATTTATTCCCGCTCTGAGAGTAATTGAAGCCGCACCTTGCCGCCAGTGTGTTATTGCGCCTTGAACAGGACGGCGCTAAGTGAGTCATTTCGCTTTGTTTAAGTATTGAGGCAGCAAACCCCTGGCTGACCATTACAGTCTCCGTACAACAATCACAAGTGGGAGTGGGCGGCGCAACGTGGGGGCCGCGAAAGGTGGATCCCTGGCCCCGTGTCACTATTGATTGTGTCTTTGCTGATGGAATTGCATTCAGACAGCGAATGAGCAGTAATGTGGAAACTGCGGGAAGGGGAGTCCTCTCAGGCAGAGGTCACTTCAGTATATCAAATTCTCCCAGCAGCAGATGTCAGGCCACAGTACGACGAGGCTGACCCCAATAACCGTTAACCCAGCAGGACATCTCTCCACTATATGGGAGAAATTCCATCTTGCCCTGAGGTTAACACAAAGCTCCATTATTGCATCATCAGGATGCAATGGTGACGGCTAAAGGCATAAATTTCTGCTTTGGGATACATTATAACACATTTTGAAGGCTGTTGACTAAGTAACAGCTTGAGTCCTTCGAGACCTCTTTCTGGTTAACATTCTATCCAAAGGTGTGAAACACGTATTCTAATAACTTGTTTTCTCAATGCCTCGAAGTCTGCAATCGGTAGGGATGAATGGGTCCAACTAATTTCATTGCTTCCGTTCATTGCCGTCCATGGTTTGTGGTGCAGGAGAAAACCAACCAAACACACACACACACACACACACAAGATTGGAGCAGGAAATGGTGCTTGAGCCCTCTAAGATATTTTTTTCTTCCTGCGTGCACATAATTGGATCTGAGCTTGGCTGGAGAGAAAACAAAAGGAGAATTGGCAGATATACGTTTTGTTGCCGTGCACCACGTCTCCATGGAACAATCGGCATTCATTTATTCCTTTCAGATGAAAAGACCTGAATTTTCGAAATCGGAATGTTGTTCTTCCCCGAAAGTATTTCATTTCTCGCGACACATCAGAGTAGGCAAGGGGGAAACGCTCCTGAATGAGCTGCTTAAAAAGTTAGGGCATCTCTTGTCTTTCACGACCTCACACAGCACATTAAAGAGGGCGTTGAGAGCATGTGGCAGCAACATAATGCGTCGAGCTGAGTGGAAGGTATGGACTAGATCCTTAACCTGGGTATCTGAGGTTCTGAGTAGCAATTGACATTCACATCAGCATGCGAGTTGAATGCGTCAGTGATGTTCACCTAAGAACCGTCACACATGCTCGTTGAAGCTGATGACCTTGTTCTTCTTTTCTTGTCATGCTATATAGAACTTGCTGGGAGTGAGTTCAAGAGAGTCCTTCCTCGTCCTCGTGATTCATACATGTACTCTTTGGAGTGTGATCTTAAGATGAATGTTCATTTTCATGCACTTGAGACACTTCAACCACCAGAAAGGGCTATATTAAAGAATTTCTATAAAAATGACTAAAACGTCTGATTATCTGTGAACAATGCAGTTAGTAGGCTTTGGGCGCACATGCCTTAGATGTACAGTACATATGACCTTCAAACATTAGTTAACTTTTACCCTTAATCGAGCATAGCAGCAGTTCTTCTTAGTTGTGTTAGGTGCCCCAGCCGTTACACTCACACCCTGTATTTTCTTGCCATGTCGCCCTGAACTCTAAACGCACATCAGGTGAGAAAGCCGGCTGCAGAGAGTTATCACATTGCCTCGCTGTGGCTGGTTCACCTCCTAAGGGCTAAGCCAGGCTACTGTTACATAAAAAACAGAGCAGATATGTCCTGCACTGCAACATCCAAATCCTAATCCTTTTAGCTGAGATTGTGCAGCATGCATTATTTAGTGGAGAACGGAGGTTTAATAAGGGCAGGTTTCTCTTCAGGTTCTAGTGGATGACGTATCATAATCTCACACAGTTCTAGGAGGCGTACGAGGCTGTCCCAGGATGTCCCAGAGAGTCAGAGTGTAGTGTAGTGATGCATATTACCTGAGCAAGTACTAGAAAGTGAGGGGAAGTGAAAGTGAGTGATGATTTGTCATTGTGAACACAGCACAACACAGCACACACTGCACCACAACCAAATATGACCTCTGCATTCGACCCATGATCCGTGAAGGAGCAGTGGGCAGCTAACAGAGCAGCGCTTGGGGACGGTACCCTGCTCATGAGTATCTCATATCCCTTTTCCACTACGCTGGTACTCGTGCCAGGTGCATTTACACTGACCAGGGAGCTCAGCAGGAGCCGCATGATAATACGTCACAGGTCACGCCCACTAAACGAATGGTTGTTCGTACGAAGCCTGCAACTTTTAGTTCTTCGCTTATTTCTTCATATACCTTCTTCTTTCTTTGTGCACTTTCCAATTTCTGCTGAATATGGATGTCCATATTGCTAAAAGAGCTTTAATTTCTTCCGCGCTCCGGACTTTGGCTCTCCGCCATTTTCTCTTCTAAAGCTACCTATCACTCTGCCCACCTCTCGTGACGTTGCGCGTTCTCGCTGCTAGACCAGCAAAGTTTAGGGGCCGGTTCGGAGCTTGTTTTAGGGCACCGGCACCAATTTTTTTTTTGTGGAAAAGTGCGGCACTGGTTCCAAAATTGGGAACCGGCACAGGAACCAGAGCAGTGGAAGAGGGGTAAATGTGATATCTTTACTGGTCCTTGGATCTAAACCGGCAACCTTCCGAACACAGCGAACGCCCTAACCCAGGGGTGTCAAACTCAAATACACAGTGGGCCAAAATTAAAAACTTGGACAAAGTCGTGGGCCAGCCTTGATATTTATTGAAAAAATGTCTACAATCGAGGAAGTTTTTCCTTCTCTTCACATATGACGATGAACCTTTTCATATGGAAACAAACTTACGTTTTGCTTAAACATTGAATTTGGAACAAGCAAAGGTTAATACAATAAACACATGTGAAATCAAATGTCAAATAAAAGACATCTGTGGCATTCATTACTTAAATAAAATTAGAGAGGAGGGGGCGCTTGTGGGTCGTGATTGACGCGCCAACGCACCAGCAGAGCATTCTGGGATTTGTAGTAATAGCGGGGCATGCGCTGTCTACCGGCGGGCCAGTTCTAGTAGATATTTGGTATTATCTTGCGGGCCAAATATAATTACAATTACAATACTAAAGTATTATTTTGATTATCTGCAATATTATCATTTTCAAATCTCTACTTGACTACAATTATAATGAAAGTAATGTACTTTTATATTACATTACATTCTTACATTTCAGTTTTTCCTCAACTGACAACTGTCCTTACATGTTATATATTGCATTCTGCTTTTGTCTTTTTAATTGTTTTAAAAACTGATAATTGTTTTACAAAGGTTGATATCACCACATGTTTAGGGGCAGTTGGTGGCGTAACGGTAGGGCGCAGGTTCGAATTCAGGACCGATAAAGGTACCACTGAAGTACTCATAAGCAAGGTACTGTCTCCAAGCACTGCACTGCCCTTGTTAGCTGCCCACTGCTCCTTCACGGATGGGTCAAATGCAGAGGTGACATTTGGTTGTGGTGCACTGTGTGCTGTGCTGTGGTGTGTTCACAATGACAATCACTCACTTTCATATTGGCTTTTATGTAATTATTTAAAAACTCAAAACTGTGAACGCGTCCAAACAATTACTATTTTCAAGGTGATTGTTATTTGTACCATTGTCTGATGCTCATCATTAAAAAAAAATTATGGAATTTGACAAATTCGTTTAAACAAGCAAATTAAAGCATAATTCAAAGACATTTCTTGAAACAGCTTAATGCTTAAGTTCTGTTAATATTTGATATTAATATTAGTACTTTACTCAGTTAGTATTGTAATTGTTCATTTTTACTGAAGTCATTTTCAGTGGTAGTGTAACGGTTAAAGAGTTGGCTTTTACTTTAATTCTACCCCATACAAGGTCTTTAGAAATATTCACACGCACCATTTGCTTTCATGAGCTTTTAGGTAACATTTTAATCTAATGAGAAAACAAAATCCTTGCACCGTTTAAAAGTGACATTAACAAAGACAAATTTTAGTTACATGTAGAAGCTGAAATAGAATAATGGAAAATCCCATCATAATTGCCGAAGGCTTTGGCTTCTCAATCTGTATCCTTCCCTTTTTAACAAACCACCAACCAGTGTGTTAATTAAGTGAGTAATTTTCAAAAATCCATTTTTTATCACATGCCTAATGAGAAGCAGTTTAGTTATGAAAAGTCGATTGATCTTTTTGTTTTTAAATAATTATAATAGTTTCAGTGGGTATGTTTTTCGATGGCTGCAAAGTAAAGAAAAAGAAAAAGCAGACCGAATCACTTCAAAGCGGCCTGAATGGCTCATTGTTAATTATCGTGGTGTGCAAGCGGCTCCGTTTTTTTTTTTTTGAGTCCTTGCTGCTTTCTCACTCATGCATTGTAGCAGGATGACTTTATGGTGATTGCAATTTTGCCTGATTGTTATTTCATCCATTGCTCAGAATGTACTATTCACTTTCTGTGATTTGATAAATTACAATCCAAGTATTCAATCAACATTTTTAATTTTTTTTTTTTTTCAGGTTTTTTAATGCTGCGGCTGTGACAAAAAAAGAACGCTCTCATGTTACACAACCCGTTTTTAATGTCAAGTTAAGGAAATGGCTCTTGCATGATTATTTTAAAATGAGATGAATTGTGACTCATTATATATGGGAATATTCATTGTACATCAGGGTGGCATTTTTCATCCTTAATGTATTCTGTGTATGAAAAACCGGGTGGATTTGCTGCAGCAGCAGTAAGTAATTTAGGTATGATAGATAAATAGTCGGCTTTGGGCCTTGTGAGCGTGATAAACATTCAGCATATGTGCAAATATGTTATGACAGCGCTGTCGCCCGAAAGTGTCTTGCAAGGTTCTTTCCCTTGATGAAACAAGGAAACCACAAATAATCACTCACTTGCACTTTCACGTTTTGGTTCATATGTAATTAAAAATAGCAATTTTTCATTAAAATAGCAATATTTTATTTTCTCTTTCTCTTATGGCTGTCTTAGACTAGTGTGTTTTTTGCATTTGAGTGCTTTTCTTTGTTGTTCCTTGTATGCATGTGTAAATGTTCTATGCTCTTTGTATTGTTTATGTATATTTAAGGTTTATTAAAAGGAGTCTGTTTACTTGGTAGCACAGTGGTCAGCGCTGCTGCCTCACAGAGAGAAGGTCCTGGGTTCGAGCCCCAGGTCGGCCGTGGTGCCTTTCTGTGTGGAGTTTGCGTACTCTCCCCGTGTTCTCATGGGTTTCCTCCGGGTGCTCTGGTTTCCTCCCACAGTCCAAAAAGCATGCAATATGGGTTAATTTGCAACTCTAAATTGGCCCCGTAAGGTACGAATGAGAGTGTGATTGTGTGAGTGTGTGTGCACTGTGGTGTGTTAGCGCCTCCCCAGGGTTGTTTCCAGGAGAGGCTCCGGTACCACCCCCACCCCCACGACCTGAATGAGTCTGTTTACTTCTGGGTGTCATTTGACGGGTTACTGAGGGAAAAAATCGCAGACCAGAGACGCATATAATTCATGTAATAGCGCAAAACATCAAAATGACACTGATTAATTCTCTTTGTAATTGGTGGGCAGAAAGCACAGTGTACCAGTGTATGTGACTAGACCTAGACTAGTTCGGCTTCTGGTTCGGTTCAGTCAGTGTCTTATTTGAATGAAATGTTCTTTGACTAAAGTTTTTTTGTTTAGCTCTAATCGTACCTTAATTTTATTAATGGGTGAAGTTCATAATTTATCACAGTTTCCAAGTCATTTATAATTGGGAAATTATGATAGCTGCCTTCGTCCTTAAGCTACAACCACCTTTGCTCTGTTATCTTCATGTAATTTTATTTCTGGATTCGATGAAGCACCTACGGACGAGAGGGGATTTGAGGCCTTTGAAAAAAGCCCCAAAACAGAACATAGCACTGAAATGCTATCAGGAAAGCAGCTAGAATTTCATAGACTGCCGCAAAGGATTTGCCAGTCTAGACTAACACGCTCAGAATGCTGGAAAAACATCGTAATTCTCCATTTGAACTAACGCTCAGGCTGTATTGTGAAGGTGAATTTGTGATCTTGAACTTTCTTGCAAACAAAACCCATTATTTGTGATCTGGGTCCAAAATTGTTCCCTCCACATTATTTTCATTATTTTGCGATTTAATTAATGCTGGACAGTGTTGGACGCAGAAATCAGAGAGTAGACCTTTCCAGATTTTTGACATCTTTTTAAACCCGCTCTCATGCCATGGGAAATTTAGATGTCGTTATGAAAGTGACTAAAACTTTGTCCTCCAAAGAGATGAGCAAAAACAGTGGGGGCCTATTACCAGTTTATCGTTTTCCTTGTTTTCTCACTACTTGTTCACTTCGAATGTATTCTTTTTGACAAGCATTTATGCGTGTTTGTAGAGTGGATATGCGATTTTCAACATTTGAGGAAAAATGGTGTTGGAGTCATTTTATAGACTGTGTCATGAGGC